>JBAMBR010005817.1:0-17401 GCA_037044475.1 Zaprionus obscuricornis | reverse complement strand
TATATGATTCTCGCTACAAATTTCCATTAGCATAGATCAACAACTGTTTGTTAAACAAATGTTTGCACAATTGTGCGCGATAGTTGAAGCAATCTATGAAGAGTGCGATATAAAGAGAAAGAAAGAGAGAGAGACAGAGAGTGAGTGAGGAAAGAGGAAGGTAAAGTAAAGGTAGAATACAACAGTTTATTAATTTGCAGCTACAAGATCAGTGAATATCGACAAGGTTTTTTTTTTGTATATTTTTTGTATTTTTTTTTTTTTTGCTACGCCAAGAAACGGTAGAAACTGAATATGTTGCCTGTTTTTATACACACACACACACACACATACACAGCTAAATGCAAATATTTAAGCAAAAGTATTGTGCAAACACAATGTCTCTCTCTGTGTGTGAGTGTTTGCCTGTAGAGTTAAGAGTCAGAGAAGCGCGTAATATTTTTTTTTATTAATTTTCGGGCAATGACAAACAAAGGGAAGTTCATAAAGTAAAAGATACACACATAGATAAATACAATGCATATAACGTTAAGATAGCAACAATTATTTGTACAGTAGTTCAAAAAATATCAAATGCACAAGAAATATTTTATCAACAAACAAAAAAAAAAAAATTCAAAAATTCAAAATAATAAAAAAATTAGAAAAAAATATGAGAAAAAAAATAAGAAAAGAAAATAAATTAAATAAATTAAATAAATTCAAAATTATTTATTCTTAATTATTTTTATTATACAAATTATTCAAATATTTTTTATGATATTATTTTTTTACTGATTATAGAAATGATAAAAAAAATTTTTTTAATTATTTATTCGTTATATTTTTATTATAATAATTATTCAAATATTTTTTATATTTTTTTTTATTGATTATAGAAAAGATAAAAAAATTTTTAAAAATTAAAAATTACTTCAGAATATTTTATATTTATATTTTTTATTATTATTATTTTTCTCATTATTCAAATATTTTTCATCATTTTATTATTATTTATTATGCATTAAAAAATTTTTATATACATTTATTGGCAACTTCCTATACAGTGAAACTCTTGAACGGCCCTCGTCTGTTTTAGCATTATGGTTTCTCATTAATTTTCAAGCTGTGCAAAAATAAAAAAAAATACAGCAAAAAAGCACACAGCGAAAAAAAAAAAATAAAAAAGCGCAACAACAAAAAACAAAAAAAAAAAGAAGCAAATGCGATACTCGCGAATCGCGATACTTGCGATGTCAACAAATTAAGTCGCCATTTTAGCTGGAAATTGTGTCGTCTCGACTTGTTGCTGTTTGCTATTGCTGTTGTTGCAGTTGTTGCAGTTGTTGTTGCTGATGATGACGGCAGTGAAATGGAAAATGTTGCTGCAAAACTGCAAAGTGCAACAACACAAGCAGAAGTAAAACTACAAGTTAAAAATATTACGAAATGCGCGCGCAAACAAAGTTGAAAAAAAATAAAATAAAAACTAAAATAAATTCTTTAAAAATAAAATTTTATAAAGATAATAAAAACAATAACAATAATAACAAACATAAGTTAAAAGACAAAAAAAAAAAAAAAAGCCAAGAAAAAATGGAGAAGGAGTAGCAAGTAGACAAGTAGCGTCCAAGTCAAGAGGTTGAGGCCCCCAAAACACCGGCCAAACTCTGCTGGTAAATAATATAAACCTTAAAAAAAACCTAAAGCTAAATGCCAACAATGCAGTACAACAAAAACAACAACAACAACAAAAATAAACCAAAATGAGACCCAAAATCGAAAAGCAAAGACTAAAAAAAAAACAAAAAAAAATACATAGTGCAGTGTAGCACGTACGATAAGATAAGCGGCTGCATATCAAATACAGATACAGATACAGGCTACAGATATGGGGCAACACTATATATATATATATATATTATATACTTTGTAGCTGTTATATATATATATATATATAGCTTCTTTTTTTTTTGGTGACTATTTTGTCTTGCAGGCAATGATTATGATATATGAGTTGGCGTTGACTCGCTAAGCAGTTAAATATCATCATCATCATCATCATGATGATGGATGCTTAATGTTTGATGTGACTGATGTTTATGGTTGGTTTTTTAAGTACAGCGAATAAACATCAGTCACATCAAACATTAAGCATCCATCATCATGATGATGATGATGATGATATTTAACTGCTTAGCGAGTCAACGGAACTCATATATCATAATCATTGCCTGCAAGACAAAATAGTCACCAAAAAAAAAAGAAGCTATATATATATATATATATAACAGCTACAAAGTATATATATATATATATATATTATAGTGTTGCCCCATATCTGTAGCCTGTATCTGTATCTGTATTTGATATGCAGCCGCTTATCTTATCGTACGTGCTACACTGCACTATGTATTTTTTTTTGTTTTTTTTTTAGTCTTTGCTTTTCGATTTTGGGTCTCATTTTGGTTTATTTTTGTTGTTGTTGTTGTTTTTGTTGTACTGCATTGTTGGCATTTAGCTTTAGGTTTTTTTTAAGGTTTATATTATTTACCAGCAGAGTTTGGCCGGTGTTTTGGGGCCTCAACCTCTTGACTTGGACGCTACTTGTCTACTTGCTACTCCTTCTCCATTTTTTCTTGGCTTTTTTTTTTTTTTTTTGTCTTTTAACTTATGTTTGTTATTATTGTTATTGTTTTTATTATCTTTATAAAATTTTATTTTTAAAGAATTTATTTTAGTTTTTATTTTATTTTTTTTCAACTTTGTTTGCGCGCGCATTTCGTAATATTTTTAACTTGTAGTTTTACTTCTGCTTGTGTTGTTGCACTTTGCAGTTTTGCAGCAACATTTTCCATTTCACTGCCGTCATCATCAGCAACAACAACTGCAACAACTGCAACAACAGCAATAGCAAACAGCAACAAGTCGAGACGACACAATTTCCAGCTAAAATGGCGACTTAATTTGTTGACATCGCAAGTATCGCGATTCGCGAGTATCGCATTTGCTTCTTTTTTTTTTTGTTTTTTGTTGTTGCGCTTTTTTATTTTTTTTTTTTCGCTGTGTGCTTTTTTGCTGTATTTTTTTTTATTTTTGCACAGCTTGAAAATTAATGAGAAACCATAATGCTAAAACAGACGAGGGCCGTTCAAGAGTTTCACTGTATAGGAAGTTGCCAATAAATGTATATAAAAATTTTTTAATGCATAATAAATAATAATAAAATGATGAAAAATATTTGAATAATGAGAAAAATAATAATAATAAAAAATATAAATATAAAATATTCTGAAGTAATTTTTAATTTTTAAAAATTTTTTTATCTTTTCTATAATCAATAAAAAAAAATATAAAAAATATTTGAATAATTATTATAATAAAAATATAACGAATAAATAATTAAAAAAATTTTTTTTATCATTTCTATAATCAGTAAAAAAATAATATCATAAAAAATATTTGAATAATTTGTATAATAAAAATAATTAAGAATAAATAATTTTGAATTTATTTAATTTATTTAATTTATTTTCTTTTCTTATTTTTTTTCTCATATTTTTTTCTAATTTTTTTATTATTTTGAATTTTTGAATTTTTTTTTTTTTGTTTGTTGATAAAATATTTCTTGTGCATTTGATATTTTTTGAACTACTGTACAAATAATTGTTGCTATCTTAACGTTATATGCATTGTATTTATCTATGTGTGTATCTTTTACTTTATGAACTTCCCTTTGTTTGTCATTGCCCGAAAATTAATAAAAAAAAATATTACGCGCTTCTCTGACTCTTAACTCTACAGGCAAACACTCACACACAGAGAGAGACATTGTGTTTGCACAATACTTTTGCTTAAATATTTGCATTTAGCTGTGTATGTGTGTGTGTGTGTGTGTATAAAAACAGGCAACATATTCAGTTTCTACCGTTTCTTGGCGTAGCAAAAAAAAAAAAAAATAATACAAAAAAAAAACCTTGTCGATATTCACTGATCTTGTAGCTGCAAATTAATAAACTGTTGTATTCTACATTTACTTTACCTTCCTCTTTCCTTACTCACTCTCTGTCTCTTTCTCTTTATATCGCACTCTTCATAGATTGCTTCAACTATCGCGCACAATTGTGCAAACATTTGTTTAACAAACAGTTGTTGATCTATGCTAATGGAAATTTGTAGCGAGAATCATATAACGTTTATTACAAAGCGTACACCTAGGATATAGTTATATAGTATATACTCTATACTATATATATATATATACTGTTTGCCGGATATAGATAAGAAATCGTTGCCGATAAATTTTCATGTTGATATTCATTTTATAGAATTTCGTGATATGTTTAAATTTTCTGTTTGTGTTTGTGATTTTTTTTTATTTTTTTTTTTATTTGCATGCTTGCCCCCTTGGGGAATATATCTAAACAGTTTTGCCAATTGCGTTGAGTTGTTGAATTAAATCGAAAACGTATATTGCCGTAGGGTTTCACAACAGACACACAAACATTCAAACATTTCAATTCAAACACTCGACACTGACGACAGCAGCGACTGTCGACAGCAGTCGACAAACTCAAAGTACTATATAATTATAAATATTTTGCTGCAAATACAAAGTTGTTTAGGATTTTATGACATGTCGTGGTTGTAAATAAACGCGCAGCTGCAACAAAATATGCAAATAAATATGCCAGGCTTGCCACTCAGCCAAAGAGACGCACGTGCAATCAAAAAAAAAAAAATACAGGAAAATAATAAAAACAAAAAAAAAAAAAAACGAAGCAGGAATAAAACTATATAATCAAGAACAGTGTGAAAGAGAAAGAGACATACATATAAGTGTGAGTGAGAGTATATGATAAAACGCAGACACAACTATTAAACAATTAAAACTATTGTTGTATAATACGCAGAAATTATTTGTGCAAATATTTGTTAAAATATTTATAATAAATTTATAAATAATATAAAAAGATATTTAATATTTTCATATTAATAAAAATATATTTTGAGCATTAATTATATTTTATATATTATTAAATATTTAATATTAATAATATAAAAAAATTTAATTTTTATTTAATATTAAAAATTATTTTTTGAGCATTAATTATATTTGAAACAATATTAATATATTTATATTTAAATATTAAAATTTAAATAATCTAAAAAATAAAATTATATATAAAATAAAATACATTGAATTAAAATAATTAATAAAAAATTAAAATATTTTTATATAAAAATTTTAATAATCTAAAAAAAAATTATATATAAAATTTATAAAAAATATATATAAAATTTATAAAAAAATATATATAAAATATATAAAATAAAATATATTTTATTAAAATAATTAATAAAAAATTAAAATATTTTTATATAAAAATTTAAATAATCTAAAAATATTATATAGAAAATTTATAAAATAAAATATATTTTATTAAAATAATTAATAAAAAAAATTAATATATTTGTATATTAAAATTTAAATAATCTAAAAATAAAATTATATATTAAAATTTATAAAATAAAATATATTTTATTCAAGATAATTAATAAAAAATTAAAATATTTTTATATTAAAATTTAAATAATCTAAAAATAAAATATATTTAAAATTTATAAAATGAAATATATTTTATTAAAATAATTAATAAAAAAAAAATTAAAATATTTGTATATTAAAATTTAAATAATCTAAAAAATTATATTATATATAAAATAAAATATATTTTATTAAAATAGTAAATAATCTAAAAATATATATATATAAATATATATATATAAATATTATATATAAAATATAAAAATAAATATTAATATTGTTTTATATTTTATATTCATATTATTTTAATATATATTAATACATATATATTTTAATATATTTTAATATTATATTAATATATTTTAATATATATTTTATATGCAAATTCTTTTATTTTTTTCTAAGCTTTAAGTTTAACATGTAATTTACGCTTTAGCTTTTAATTATTCAATTAATATTTTCAAGTTTTTTTTTATATGCTTACAAAAATTCTTATTATATTTAAATTATTGCGCATTTTAATAGCAAGTACAAAAACAACATTTAGTTCCAACTTATTACAGTTTTAAAAAAATCTTCAATTTCAACTAATTATACATATATATATATGCATATATATATATATATATTTGCCCCTTCTATTTAGCTTATGCTTTATAATTATTATTATTATTATTTCGTTGTAAAAATCACGCAAACTTGGAACAACATTGTAAAGAATCTCGTTTTTGTTTTATTATTTTTGTTGTTGCTGTTGTTGTTGTTGTTGTTGTTACTGTTGTATACACTTCTACAATTCTTTTTGGTCAGCCACATTTTCCGCCTTTTGGTCAGACCAAAAGATTTGAGGCTTTGCTTGTATTTTGCTTCTCTAACTGTTGCTCTGAAAGTGTTTGACTATGATTCTCTATGTATATATGTATATGTGTGTGTGTGCTTGTATGTGTGTGTGTGTTAGCGCTTGAAAAACCACATTCCATAGTGTGCCTAGGCAGCAACAACAACAACAGCAGCAGCAGCAATAGCAGCATCCACTGAGAGTTACACGCACACTCATAAAATGCTGTAAGCTCTGGCTAATTACAGCGTCAGGCACGCGCTCACTGCAACTCTTTGTGCTTGCTCTATGTCTGTATGTGTGTGTGTGTGTGTGTCTGCTTAGTTTTGCATAGCATTACTATAATTCCTGATTAAGCTATCATATATATACATATGTCTCTATGTATTTCTAGGCAAAAGAAATAAATAGTAAAAATAAAAGCTATAAAATTCCCAGTTGCCATTTTACTTTTAATTTTTTTTTGAGCTGTTTGAACTTTAAGTGCAAATTGTGCTGCTGCTGCTGTTGTTGTTGTTATTGTGCTTAGTATTTATAAAATACTGGTTTTCTAAAACCCACACATACACTTACACACACACACACAGAGAGAGAGAGAGAGAGATTAAGTTACAGCTGCATAATGCGCAGTTGCAGGCAAACATTGCTGCAGCTGAGACTGCGCAGCACTGCAGCACACGCTCGCTCTCTCTCACTCTCTGTAGACTTACTCTTGCTTGCTTTGGCACGCTCTCTCTCGCTCTCTCTCTCTCTCGCTCTCTCTCTCTCGCTCTCTCACTCTCTGTTGCTCTTTTTAGACACTTAAATAAACTTGTATTTACACATTTTACGACACTTTTTCTTAACAACTTTTGTTGCTTGTTGTTGTTGCTTGTTGTTGCTGTTGTTATTCTTGCCTGCACTTTGTATATATAATAATATTTTCTTCTACTTCTTCTTGTTTTTTTTTTTTTTGGACTTTGCACAGTGTGACCAAATATATATATATATATATATACTGCCCTTAAAGCTTGTGCTGCTGCTGCTGCTGTTGCTGCTGTTGCGTCTTCGTTTGTGTGGGCGCAACTTTTCGATTTCGAAACTTGCAGCATAAGGCGTCGCGCGCAGCTTCCGCGCAGCTACAGCCCACACGTCAAGTTGTTGTTGCTGTTGTTGTTGTTGCTGTTGCTGTTGCTGTAGTTTGTTCTATGCCTAAAAATAGCTAAAAAATAAAATAGCTTTATGGCCAGAATTGAAAGGTGGCACCAAAAATGGCGCCAGGGCGTGCGCTCATTAAACCAAACAGTTTGTTGGACTTTTCTATAGCAATTGCTATCTCACTTGCACTTATACAGTCATTACTCTGTCTCTCTCTCGCTCTAGCTGTTGCTCGCCTGCTGCAGTTTTGGACTTTGGCATAAAAATAAAAAGCGCAATCACAGACTTATCTAATGTCTTGGCATTGTTTACTCTTTGCTGTTGTTGTTGCTGCTGTTGTTGTTGTTGCTGCTGTTGTTGTTGTTGCTTCATCTTCAAAGTTGTAGCTGGTTGCTGCTTTTGCTTGTTTGCTTGTCGTGAGGCACGACCTGCGCGCCCAATTGTTGTACACAACGAACAACAACAACAAGAGAAAAGCTAAGTAAATGAACGCGCATCGAACACGAAAATGGCCAAAACGGCAAATAAACCAAGCGCAGAATATAACAACAACAACAACAACAGAAAAAAAATAATACAAAACCTTCACAGCAACAACAACAACAACAACAAGCAGAACAATGTTGTGCCACAGTCTGTTGTTGTTGTTATTGTTGTTGTTACTTGATCTCCATCTGCGCTGCGCTGGCAAATTTGTTATGCGAAAGAAAGAAAAAAAAGTCTGAAGATGCGCGCTTGCAGCGTTTTCTGCGAAAGATTTGCAGCTCGGCTGAGCTCAAAGTCTTTTTGGGAAGGCAAACAACAGCTCGTTGCGCTTATTTGCCTTTGTCTTCGTGACGCCACGACAAAAGAATAACAGCAACAACAACAACAACAGCAACAATCACTAAAAGCAACAATAACAAACAACAACAACAACAACAACGTATGAAAGAAAGTTAGCCGCAGAATTTTTTGCTTTTTTATTTTTATTTTTATTTTTTTTTTTACTTTTTGCAAAATCCGCGCACGTAACGAAGCACAAGACGCAGCATAAGACTGTTGGTCAAGCTGAGGGGCAAGTGAGAGAGAGAGACAGAGAGAGAGAGAGATAGACAGGCAACAATTGAAGCGAGGATTAGTGTGCAATGTGAACAGACTGAGAGTGGGGGAAGAGGAGAGAGGGGGGGATAGTCAGATAGTTGCTGTTAACTGTTAATGAGCTGCGTGTATTTAATGAACAGTCGCAAATGAATTTATTAAGCGCGTTTTACACAATTTCATTGTAAATTGAACGCGTGCCGCGACTGAATTGTCGCAAAACAGTTATGAATTATTTATGTGGCGTTGTTCATTTTGATGTGGCAACAACAATAACAACAACAGCAGCAACAACAGCAACAATAACAACAATAAAAGCAGCAACAATAACAATAACAAACTTGGCCAACGATTGTTTTGCCAAGCGCTAAATAATCTATGACAATTATTGTTGTATGTTTTTTTTGTCTTTTGTTGCATGTTTTTCTATATATGTGTGGCATCTGCATACGTTATATGTGGCAGACATATAGACGATATATATATATATATATATGTATATAAACTCCTTCAAGCTGCTTTAAGCACTGACGAACTGACGAACTTTCACCATTGAGATCAATGTACTTGTCGCTTGTCTTGCTGCTGTTTGTCTGCTGCTTGCTTGTTGTTGCTGTTGCTGTTACTGCTGCTGCTGCTGTTATTATTGCTGCTGCTGCTGCTATTGCTGCTGTTGATATTGTTGCTGCTTGTTGCTTCTATTACTGCTGCTGCTGTTGCTGCTTTTGCTGCTGATGTTGCTGCTGCTGCTGTTACTGCTGCTGCTGATATTGCTGCTGCTGCTGTTGATATTGCTGTTGCTGCTTGTTGCTTCTATTACTGCTGCTGCTGCTGCTTTTGCTGTCATTACTGCTGCTGCTGCTGCTTTTGCTGCCTCTTTTGCTGCTGATGTTGCTGCTGCTATTGCTGCTGATAATGCTGCTGATATTGCTGTTGCTGCTGCTGATATTGCTGTTGCTGCTTGTTACTATTGCTGCTTCTATTACTGTTGCTGCTGCTGTTGCTATTGTTGCTTCCATTACTGCTGCTGGCATTATTGCTGGTTGCCTGCTGCTGCTTGTTGTTGCAGCTATTGCTGCTGTTATTATTGCTGCTGTTACTGCTGCTGCTGTTGATATTGTGGCTGCTTGTTGCTATTGTTGCTTCTATAACTGCTGCTGCTGCTGCTGCTGCTTTTGCTGATGATCATGCTGCTGCTTGATGTTGCTGCTATTGCTGCTGATAGTGCTGCCTCTATTACTGCTGCTGCTGCTGTTGCTTGTTGCTATTGTTGCTGCCATTACTGCTGTTGCTGCTGCTGCTGCTTTTGCTGCTATTACTGTTACTGCTGCTGCTGCTGTCTGCTATCTGCTGTCTGCTGATCAAATTGTGGCAACTGCTTGCGGCAATAACGGCCGACGCCTTATAATTTCGATCAAAAATCGTTGCCCATTTCTGATTCTACTTTGAGTAAGGTTAAAGCCATGGCAAGGCAAGGCAAGGCAATGGAGGTAAGGGAGGCATTGAATGTTGACAGACATAGACATAGACATAGAATCTACACTTATGTTAGGTAAAAAAAGAAAGAAAAAAAACAAAGCATGCTTAATGCCCTTTTAAATCTTTTGTTATTTTACAACAAAATCTATGCTTTTCATCTTGTTGTTGTTGTTGTTGTTGTTGTTCGCTGGCCGCAGGCAATGATGGTACAAAGAAAGATAGAGAGAGAGATAGAGAGAGAGAGAGAGAGAAATAAACATAGCAATCCAGATGGTTCGGCAAGCAGAGTTAAAAATCTTTTCCACGAAATGAAAACCCGACAACAACAACAACAGCAACGAAAGGTAAAACATAAGACAGCGCCAGAGGTAAGAATGATGATAAAGAGCGAGCATAGAAAAGGGAAGGAGAGACAAGACAGCGGGGGCTAAACATAAACGTGAGCAAGCAAGGTAACAACAGCAACAACAGCAACAACAGCAACAACAGCAACAACAGCAGCAACAGCAGCAGCAACAACAACAACAGCAAGTCAGAACCGGCTAAGCGAGTCTCAAGACTGACTGTAACTGAGAAGACGAGAACGCGAGAGTCAAGAACTCATAGTGCATAGTCTCAAACGTTTTGGAGTCTGTGCTCTGACAGAGAGACAGCAAGAGCAAGAGAGAGCAAGAGAGAGCGCAAGAGAGAGATAGAGATAGTTAAAGCGCACTATGACTAGATGCTAGCAACGTTGCAGTTGCAGTTGCTGTTGCATTTGTACAGCATTCAAATCGATTATATATATATATATATATGCTATATATATATAGAGTTTCCATGCCATGCCTTTGAACATCTTGTCACACGATAAATGCGTCGTGCTTTCATCATCAACTGCCTTCACTCTTTTTGGCCTTTTCACCAGCTTCAGATCGAACTGAAAAAAACCAAAAGATGTTGATGAAGAAGTAGAAGAAGAAGCTGAAAAACAGAAAAAAAAAAATATATATAAAATATAAAATATATTTAGAAAGTCAGCGCATAGAGCGCATAGAGAGCATAAAGCTTTGGAATGCGGTTGGGTCTATTAATCAGCGCGTCAGCGATTCACTAAGAGATAGAGACAGTGAGAGAGAGAGACAGAGAGAGAGAGAGAGAGAGACAGGCAGAGAAATAGACAGAGACTGTTAGATAGATTGATGGGGCGTAGCAGGCTGTAGAAGAACATTTGCTTGCTTGCCGCTGCTGCTGCTGCCTTGGGCAGAGTTCGAAGTTGAAATTAAAGATGAGTCGTGTTGCTGCCGCTGTTGCTGCTGCTGTTGTTGCTGTTGTTGCTGCTTATATTGTTGTTGTTGCTGCTGCTGCTGCTGTTGTTGATGGCTAAACAAATAGAATCGATAAACAAATACAATATGTTGAGACACGCTACAAACTTCTAACTCCCATTGTAAGCTTTTTTGGTATTTTGATTTTCTCAAAGTTCGTTGCCTAAGTCTTTTGTTTTAATGAGCATAAAACACTTTGAATTATGACTTTGATTTTGTTTGCTCTGCACTGCTGAGACACATAAGCAGCGAGTAGAGAATAAGATTGTTGTGTGCGACAGCTATATATGTATATGTAGAGATAGATAGATAGAGTATGCAGCATGAGGACAGTCGCAGCGCTCATTAGCGTCGAGACACTTAGCCTAAGGATTACAAATTAGCCTTTTTGCCACAGACAAAAACAAAAGACAAACACACACATCTATATATATATATAAAGAGGCAATGCGGGCGTGTCTCTACCAATACTAAGACCAAGACGAAGACAAAGACTAAGACCAAAAAAAAGAAAAATCGCATATATGCAACATTGTCAGGCATTTCACAAGAATCTCATTGCCTGCCTGGCTGCTTGCCTTTAGCCTTTTAGTTTCTACTGTCGCTGTTGCTGTTGCTGTTGCTTCTTCATTTCGTTTCGTTTCGTTTCGTTCATTCGTGTCTTAAGTTTCAACATGAAAAACGCTGCTGATAAATTGTGCGCGATAAAGCCGCAACCCATTGGCTTGAAAAGGGTTTCGTGCAAAATGCTGCAACGCAGCGTGGCGCGGCATGAGAAATGTTTAAGATGCTGCTCAACTGGCCAGCGGCTCTATATGCTGTATGCTGTATGCGCTTCGTGCCAGCATCATCAGAGGCCATGACAAAAAAAAACAAAACAAAAGCAATAACAACAACAACAAGCAAGCTAAAGAATTTGTACGAAAAATTTTTGCGCTTCGATTGCCAGCAGCCGCTTTTGATCAATGTCCGACCAGGCCTTAGCTATAGCTTAAAGCTGGGATCGGTACTGTCAGCCACATCAGCATGATGGGGGCCAGCAATAGCAGCAGCAGCAACAGCAGCAAGAGTAGCAGCAGCAGCAACAGCATCAGCAGAGCTCAAGCCAAGCCATGTCGCGGCAAGCAATGCAAAGGCAGCGCCCAAGTGCAAGTCCAATGTCAACTGCAGCCTCACCTTTAGCAACATACACTGATGCAGAGACTGAGAGAGAGCTTTATATTATTGTCACAATGTCTATAATTTGTTTATATACATATATAGATATATGTATGCATATATATATATGTGTATATATGCTGTCGATCGGCAGTAGATTCTGGATATCAGCTCTGATATCTAAGGAGCATTATTCTTATACGATATTCCTCTGTATATATTTAGTAAACATTTGCTATAATTCTGCTATAAATCTATTAGTATTTTCTAGAAATTTAATATAAATCTGCTATAAATGTGCTATAAATGTGCTATAAATCTGCTATAAGTCTGTTATAAATCTGCTATAAATCTGCTATAAATCTGCTATAAATCTGTTATAAATCTGTTATAAATCTGTCATAAATCTGCTATAAATCTACTATAAATTTGCTATACATTTGCTATAAATCTGTTATAAATCTGTCATAAATCTGCTATAAATCTGTTATAAATCTGCTACACGTCTGCTATAAATCTGTTATAAATCTGTTATAAATCTGCTATAAATCTACTATAAATTTGCTATACATTTGCTATAAAGCTGCTATAAATCTGCTATAGATCTGCTATAAGTCTGCTATAAATCTGCTATAAATCTGCTATAAGTCTGCTATAAATCTGCTATAAGTCTGCTATAAATCTGCTATAAATCTGCTATAAATCTGCTATATAATTATTATAGATCTACTATAAATCTGCCATACATTTATTATATATTTACCAGATACCAGATATCTACCCTATCTATCTATCATATTCTCATACTTTCTCCAGAGAGTGTATCTGCCCTTCACATTGAATATTTCCAATACATATCAATACACACTCCGCCTTTGCACTGTCATTTCGCCTTTCCAACTGTCTGTCCGTTTGTCTCTGCCGTCCTTTTGTCCTGCTTGTCTGTTTCGGACCTTTTGGTATGCATTGCGTCGCATAACTGCAGGCATTTAAGTTTTGCTCTCTCTCTTTCTCTCTCTCACAATCTTGCATGTTTCTTTGGGTTTTTTTTTTATTTTTTTTTATTAAATTTTTTGTAATGTTTCCCAAGCAAAACTCTTAAGAATTTTTTGCGCATTTCTTTGGCGACAAACGAAATATTTTTAATGCCATATTTCTTTTTGCAATCTTTTCTCATAATTACGCGACGTTTTTGTTTTTGTTTTTGTCTTTCCAATGAAATGAAATCGATAAAATATATATATATATATATATATATTTATGGCCAAAGATATTTAAGTTTGCGTGTTGTTTTTTTTTTATTGAAATTCATTTTAGCTTTTAATAATTAGCTGAAGCTTTTTGTGCGTCTGTTGGTGGGTGTTGGCCATTGCCCGTTGCCCGTGGGTTTGCATTAAGTAGGTGTCTATGTCATTTGGTCTTCTGTTTTCCGAGTTTAAGCACAACTTCGATTTCCGATTTTATTTTATTTTTTTTTCAACATTCAATAACAAATTCCCGTCAACGTCTCTCTGACACATGGCACACTTTTACAGCCCACACAGTGCACACGGTGCAGCGCAATCCACGACCCACGATCAGCGTAGCCCTTTATATATATTTTTTCATAGACTCAACTTTGTATATATTTTTATGTGTATGCATGTAATCATCTAGTAGTAGGCCATGCAAATCATTGAAAGATGTGTATACTTATACTAGCGCGCTGACAAAGCTAAAACAGGTCGCTGACTAATGATAACACACACACACACAGAGACACAGCGAGCACTGTCTCGTTGTTTCACTTCTTCCTCTTGCTTGTGTTCAACGTCTTCTGTCACATTGCGTGGGCTGCTAATTATTGAAAACGCCAACTGAACTTGCGACTACAATGCGCCCACAACGTTTATATTGTTGTTGTTGTTGTTGTTGTTATTGTTATTGTCTCTGTTATTTTTGTTGTTGTTGTTGTTTCACTCTTAAGTCATTTTCATAGCTTCCGAGCAACTAAAATATATACAAAAGACTTAGGCAACAAACTTAGCTGCTCAGCTATTTCCGTTGATAATTCGTATGAATTAAAAACATTTCTTAACATTTTGCTGCATTCATTCACCTGTAGCACATAATTCAACACCTACCTGTCTTTAATTAAAGACACAAACCACAAAAAAATATAATAAAAAAAAAACAAAATTAAATGCAGCCCACAGACAGTGACAACAAAAAGTTAAATTATTATTATTATTTTTATTATTTCCTTACGTTCAATTTTAAATATTTTATTTAATACTTTCACCAATTGTTTTTTATTTTGTTTATTTTTTCAATTGATTTGTAATTGAAATTAATTTCAACTTTAATTTAATTTTAATCATTCTGCTTAAATCTTAAATACTAACTGTAAATTTTATCTTCTTTTTTTTCTTCTTCTCTTTGTAGTTTGCATTGGCACCAAAAGTCGTTTATCGGTGCCATCAAATAAAGAACATCATTATCGTAATTTACACGATCGTTATGCGAATTGTACATATGTTGATGGTAATCTGGAATTAACTTGGCTACAAGATCCCAATTATGATCTTAGCTTTTTAGCCAATATACGCGAAGTGACAGGCTATATACTGATCAGTCATGTTGATGTTAGCAAAGTGATATTTCCAAAGTAAGTAACAGTAACAGTACAAAAATAAACTCTTTGCCATTACAAATAACTAATGACTCTCTGTTTTCTGTTTTTTATAGACTACAAATTATACGTGGCCGAACATTATTCAGCCTGACTGTTGAGGAAGAAAAGTATGCTTTATTTGCAACATATTCGCGCATGAATACACTTGAAATGCCTGAATTACGTGATATACTACAGGGTTGGGTTGGTTTCTTTAACAATTACAATCTATGTCATACACGTACAATTGTTTGGCGTGAAATATTATCGGGTGTCAATGATAATTACAATTATACATATAATTTTACTGCTGAGGAACGTTTATGTCCAAAATGTGATGATACCTGTGAACGTAATGCTTGTTGGGGTGAAGGTAAACATAATTGTCAAAAATTTAGTAAAGTTACATGTGCACCACAATGTGCACAGGGACGTTGCTTTGGTCCAGGACCAAGAGATTGTTGTCATTTATTTTGTGCTGGCGGTTGTACAGGACCAACACAAAAGGATTGCATTGCCTGTAAGAATTTCTTTGATGATGGCGTCTGTAAAGAAGAATGTCCACCAATGCGTAAATATAATCCAACAAGTTATGAGCTTGAAGTAAATCCAGAAGGTAAATATGCCTATGGTGCTACATGTGTGCGTGAGTGCCCTGGACATTTGTTAAAGGATAATGGCGCCTGTGTACGCAGTTGTCCATCTGATAAAATGGCCAAAGATGGTGAATGTGTTGCCTGCAATGGACCATGCCCCAAAACATGTCCCGGTGTTAATGTATTACATTCGGGTAATATTGATTCATTCAAGAATTGTACAGTGATTGAAGGAAATATACGTATATTGGATCAAACATTTTCGGGTTATCAAGATATTTATACAAATTATACAATGGGACCACGTTATATACCAATGCATCCGGATCGTTTGGAAGTATTTTCGACAGTGCGTGAAATTACTGGATATTTGAATATCGAAGGTGTTAATCCACAATTTAAGAATTTATCATATTTTCGTAATTTGGAAGTAATACATGGACGTCAATTAATGGAAAGTTTCTTTGCTGCTTTATCGATATTTAAATCATCGTTATCAAGCTTAGAGATGCGTAATTTGAAACGCATTAATTCAGGCAACATTGCGATACAATTGAATAGCGAATTATGTTATGTATCGAATATACGTTGGAAAACTGTACAAAAATCCGATGATCAAAAGGAATTAATCAATGGAAATTTAAATACATCCGAATGCCGTAAGTATTACAACTATAAATTTAATTAAAATTATCGCACAATGTTATTTATTTGCCACTCTCTCTTTCTGCAGGTAAACTTGGACATGTCTGTTCCGATGAATGTAATGATGATGGCTGTTGGGGCGCTGGACCTGATCAATGTTTAAATTGCAAGAATTTTAATTATAATGGCACTTGCATTGCCGATTGTCGTAATGTTTCCAAGTAAGTTTTGTAAAACTTTCTATCTCTCACTTTCAGCTACTAAAAATGTAACTTACTTTGCAGCACTTATCAATTTGATGAGAAAACCTGCAAGAAATGTCATCCAGAATGTCGTACATGTTCAGGACCCGGTGCCGAACATTGTGATGAATGTGTTCATGTGCGCGATGATCAACATTGTGTTACAGTCTGTCCCGATGATAAATATGCAAGTTTTGGCGTTTGTCACAAGTGTCATGAGACATGTGAGGGTTGCACAGGACCACGAAATACAATTGGACATGGAGCATGTATCACATGTAATTTGGCAATAATTAATGCAGATGCAACAGTTGAACGTTGTTTACGCAAAGATGACAAATGTCCCGATGGTTACTACTGGGAATATGTACATCCACAGGAGCAAGGTTCATTGAAACCATTGGCTGGCAAAGCCATTTGTCGCAAATGTCATCCACGTTGTGAGCTTTGCACCAATTATGGTTTCCATGAGCAGGTTTGCTCTAAATGTGCCGGTTATAAGCGACGTGAACAATGTGAAGATGAATGTCCAGCGGATCATTATGCGGATGTGGAGAAACGTGAATGTTTTGAATGTCATCCAGAATGTAAAGGTTGCACTGGTCCTGGTTCTGAGGATTGTCTTGCCTGTCGCAATTTCAAATTATTTGCTGAAAATGGAACTTATGATAATACAACACTCTTCAATTGTACCTCACGTTGTCCGCCAGAGATGCCACATATTAATTATCAATCGACA
>JBAMBR010005816.1:0-24757 GCA_037044475.1 Zaprionus obscuricornis | reverse complement strand
GCAGAGTCTAATGCAAAGGGCGATAAATTTGAAGTGGAATTGAAGGCATCTATAGATAAGATTTTTGTATTGCGTGAGATAATCTCGGATCTGGAAACACAAGTGCAGACAAAGGCCTTAAATGAACAGGTGCTAGATGAAAAGTCAAAGCAACTGGAAGATTATATTAAACTGCAGATGCACTCCAATGATGCACTGCAACAAGAAGTGCATAGCTTAAAGACAGACATTGATGAGAGATACATGACGCGCATACATCAACTAGAGGAGAAGGTGCAGCAGGGCGTGCCATCAGCTGAGCAAAGTATTGTGCTTAATCAGTTATCTGAGCAATTGCTGGAAATTGAAACCACATTAGATCAAAAGACGAAAACATTGGAATCATTGCACAACTCGAATACAGTTTCAAATTCATGCAGCATTAGCGTCACAGAAGATGTCTCTATTCATGGTGGCAGTAAACACCCAACGGCCGAACATTCACCCTCACATGCCTCACCATCTTTGCATGCATTGACAATGGAAGGTATACAACGTGTAGCTGAGAAGCTGGAGAGACACACACGAGTCGAGGAGGCGGCAATCAAACGTGTTCGTGATCTAGATATGCAAGTCACTGAAATGCGCACTTGCTGTGTGGTAAGTAATGAATATGTGTGATGGTGAATAAATTGCCTCATGTCTTCTTGTCTATGCTATGTTCGTGTCTTTGCTAAGCAGAGACACATTTGCAGTTTTAAGCATATTACAGTTGCAGAAGCATTGTGTTAAATTTGTACTGTGGGATCGCGACGCTCTCTAAATTAGAATATTTATTTAATTTCTGGCACTTTTCAAAATTTCTCTCCCATCGTTATTGGCCTCGCTGCTCAGTTGCGATCCGACTGTTGTATGCGTTGCACATAAAAAAATGTCTGCGCTCAATTTGAAAAAGTTTATTAGTGAATTTATTTAATTAAAGTTTGCTGTTGATAATTAGAATAAAAGGAGTGAAAGAATAATTTAATATTTTATGCTCGAATCTCATTGTGCTATGGCACCATTAAGAGTGAGTTGACATGTATGAGAGTTTCAAATGTTGTTGAATTTTTTGCAGCAACATTTAATTGAAGCACAATTGATGTGCACACAGAAATATATATATATACAATATATATATAAACAGTTGATATTTTGATGAATTTTCGACGAGGTTAAAGCAAGTACATACATACACATAGGAAATTGTTTTATATTCAATTGCATTTAGCATTACCATTGGATAGTGTAAATATATTTTTGTTTATTTATGATAGATATGATGTGGCTAGAAAATAGCACAACCTGTATCCAAAATAGCTGCTAAATCTATTTATATGCAAAGTGTGTGTGTGCCACTTAAGAAAGAGGCGCCTTTCCAAATGCATGTCTCTGCAACATAAATTAGTGTATGCAACTCATTGAGATGATTAATCAGAAATGATAGTAGCAGCCGCTAAGTTTTTTTTTGTTTACAACTCAATTGATAGATGTGAAGCATCAAGTTCTATGACCGCATAAGTTGCAGGCTGTATAAACAAACATGAAATACAAACAAAATTGTAGATACATTTAGAGATAGAGCTACAACTGAAAACTTTGATGAGATAGATACATATACTATATATGTATATGATGCTCTATGGTCATCTGTGCTGCATCATTGAAATGCAGACAATTTACTTAAATTGAAGTCGCTTGAATTGCTTCTCCTCCGTGCATAGTCATTACTTCGGTCGTTGACTTTTGCACTATATATGCAAAAAGAATTACAAAAATTAATCAAAACATTTTTGTTATTTTGTAGGAATTGCAACATGAGCGCGACTCACTGCAGAGTCGCATTGATGAGCAAACGCAACGCATTTCAACGTTGAACAAACGTCTGGAGGAGCAACGTCAACGAGCCGAACAACTGCATCGTGCGAGCACCTCTGACCTCAACACGCGTGTACATGAGCTACAGAACGATGTACGCGATCTTCGCGAGCAATTGAATGCACGCGACAAACAAATGGCAACACTGCAGCAACAATTGCAGCGCAGTAAACAAGAAATAAAACGCCTCGAAAGCGAACTTGCTGCACGTAATCGTCCTGATCGCAATGCCATTGCACGTCTAGAGGCTGAAGTGCAGCAAAAGAACAAAGAGTTGCAGACACTCAAAGAAAAGATGCGCACAGAAATGGTGAATCGTTTATCATTGCCCGATCTTATGGAGACCATGTTGGCCGATAAGAATGATGAAATTGAACATTTGCATGAACAATTAGAAGCAAAGAATCGTGAAATGCAAGCGGCCAAGGATGCTAGTCAGTTGATTTCACCTGTTGCCGCTGGCAAACAAGATACAAGTGCTAAGCACAGTGGACGCACATTAAGCGATATTGGCTCCATTACAGAATTCCCTGAGCCGGATGTCGATAGACGTGCGGCAATGCGTAGTCTCAATGTGCCACTTCAACTGCCTGAAGATGCGGGCGTCTACATGCATCAGACAATGGTAAGTGTGTAAGCAGAGGGATGAAATATTTTCCACTATAAGTACTGATCAAATCCTTATATAGGAAACGTCAAAGGATGCCGTTGCAAATCTTACGTATAAGCGTACTGATGACTTGAGTGGATTCGTTGTAGCACATCAGGTCAATACATTCGAACATCCGCATTATTTCCAGGATCCTAATGCACTATGCGTAACTGCTCAAAGCAGTGGCGTTATGACGCCCGGCATGGTGCCGCGACAAATAAATTTCTCGAATCTAACCGAAGATTCAAAACTAAAGACTCCCAGCATGTTGATGCAGACACCAGAGCTGCCCAAAGCTGTTGCCACACCGGAGCTGCAAAACTTACGCCAAAAGCTAATAGCATTGGAAGAGGAGAAAGAAAAGCAAAAGACAGAACTAGAAGAGAAACTTGCCAAGTTGCGTGAACAATTGGCATATGAAAAGCAACAGCTGGAAAGACAGCAAAAACAATTGCGAGAATACAAGGAGAATGAAGAGAATTATCGGGAACGTATTGATTCACTGGAGAAACAAATATTGGAGACAGCTGTACAAGAGGCAGAACATCGCGAGAGTCTGCGCATGGAACTCAATTTAGTGAGTGCAGCGCATGCGCAGTGTGGACAACTACAGTTGGATACGGCAGCGGCACGTAAACGTGAAGTTGATGCACTCAATGAAGACATTAAAGCAAAGACAGAGCGTAATCGTGAATTGTCCGCACGTCTACAGTCAACACAGGAGCGCAGTGATGAATTGGAGCGACAAGTGCAAGCGTTGGAAAGAGATTTGGAGCGTTTGAAACAGAGTGAGCAAAGTTCCAAGCAATACTCAGTGGATGAGATTGCAAAACAAATGGAAAAGGAACTCAACTATTCGGCACAACTCGATTCCAATATACTGAAAGCCATTGAAAGCGAAGAGGAGAACAATTTGGATAATAAAATGCATCAGAAAGAAGTTCAAACTGATGCTGAACCATCCGCTGGCAATGGAAATGGTCATGGCACCGATGATGAGAATTTCACTGGAGAACGCGAGTTACTTAATCAAATTGAAGCCGTTAAAGCTCAGCTGGCAGTGGAGCGTGAACAAACTGAGACGCTAAGCAAAGAATTGCTGGGTGAAAAGCAACATTCGCAGGAGATACAGGAACAGGATGTAATCATCATTGAAGCAATGCGTAAACGCCTAGAAGCTGTCCTCGATGGCGAAGATGAGCTGCACAAACAATTGGACATGGAGCGTGAACGTTGCGACCGGCTACAAACACAACTAACGTCACTGCAGCGTGCGGAAAGTCGTCGCAGTAGCATGATGATTAAATCCCCCACAGAATCACCAAGAAAGTCACCACGTTCGGATTTCGAATCTGAGCTGTGTGAAAGGCTGCGCAGTGAATTGAAATTGCTGACAGCACAAAATGAACGAGAACGCGAAAGATCAGCGGATGCACAACGCAATAGCGAAAGAGAACGTCAACGCTATGAGAAGGAACTGCAGGAGCGTGTGGCCTACTGTGAACGTCTTAAGCAAGAGATGGAGAAACTGGCACGTGACAAAGAGTCAGCTGAACAGGAACTAGAACATTTCAATGAAAGACTTACGCTGCAAGCTAACGAAATTGAAAGCCTGGAAGCACGCATGGTAACATTACAAGAAACAGAGACACGTCGTGCAGCAACACGCGCACGACAGCATCAGGAACAAGCAAAACTGCATGCAGAGATACATGAACTGAAAACAAAGCTAATGACTGCTGAGGCCACAAAGAGCAGCTTAGAGCAGAAGATTACGCAATTGCGTTTCGATGTGACACGTTCAGCGCAGCGAGAATCAAAATTGTCGGAAGCCTTGGCGCAAGCCAATGATCGTTTAGCTCATAGCACTGAGGATGCTGTGCCGGCACAATTCTTACAAAAAATGAAAGAGATTAATACGCTGCTGGCAGAAAATACACAAGAGAATCGCCAAATGGCAGAGACTGTACAATATTTGGTTGGCGAGCGAATTGCGCTGCAGAAGAAGTGCGAGGAGCTGGGCAATAGCAATGGCAACACAAATGTTGCCGAGCTAGAAGAACGTTGTCGTCAGCTACTGGGACGTTATCTACGTGTTGAGAGTCATCGCAAGGCGCTGGTTTATCAGAAGCGTTATCTCAAGCTTACCTTGGAGGGATATCAGGCGAGTGAGCAACTGGCGCTGCAATCAATTGCTGGCGGACTTGGTAACAAACTGGCGACACCAAGATTAACCAAGAAGAAATTATTCAAGTAAGTTTTTACAATGGCAATTTCGAGTACTCAATGCACTTAAAGTAATCCATGATATATTCAATTTAATTGCAGGACTGTTGCTTTAGCTATTATTGCCATACAACGCATTAAATACATTGGACGCATCTGGCATACGGGAAAGCGCATAGTCAGCAAATCTGTATTTACAATAACACAGCAGAGGTAAGCAGCAGCTACGCATGCATAGCGCTAAGTGTTATTAAATATAATAAATATCTATATCTCTCTATATATATATCTGTCTATATATTATATATTCTTGTACATAAGTCATACATTTAATCATAATTCGCATTCATTATTCTCCCTTCCCCTCGTAGCAGTAAGCTGCCGCTAGTGACAGTCAATATGAGAGTTAAACTGAGCAAAGGCCAAAATGACAATGCCAAAAAATAATTGTTGCTCTCTGTGTGCAAGTGCCAAAAGGTCTGCTTTGCTCCATCCACCACTAGCTACAAAATATCTGTTAGCACTTTTAATCTTCACCACTTGACCACAAAAAAAATCAAAAAAAAAATAATTTATTTTTCCGTAGCATCGGCAAATCAGATGCAAAAGTAGTTACTAAAAAAAAAATACTATAAATTTTGAAAAAAAAAAAAATTCAGATACTAAATTCTTTTTCTAAGTATTTGTATTAATTTCATATTATTATATTTAATATTTATTAATATTTAGTAATTTTTTTCTCTTCACAATCTTATTGGCTCCTTCTACACTTTATAGCAAATTATTATTATTTATTTTTTATGCTGATTAATAATAACATATTTTCTTTACAGAGCTGGTCAATGCCTTAATCTCAATGTACCACCAACAACTCTACCAGTGGCCAATCCAAATCGCAATTCGCCCACCAACACCAACAATAATCAGAATCACAACAACAATAACAATAACAATATTGCTGGTCGTGTAACATATGCACCAGCAACAGTTGCCGCCCCGCCTCTTGTGCCAGCAACCGTCAATTTTAGCACGTTACAGCCCATCGTACTGGCACACGACTATAGCTTACAATCACCAGCATTGCTCAATAATAAACATATCAATATGAACCATGGCAATCATGGTAATCATGCTACCAATGGCAATACCTTGGCAAATGCCAATGGAAATATTAACAAAAATAAATTGCAAAATAATAATGAAAGTGCGTTACCATCGCTTACGAATCTGGACTGGCCAACAACACAGAAAGCCAAGCGTATGCATCCACATTCGCGACATCATTAATTTTGTTGCTCAACAACAACAATAAAATAAAAATAAAATAAAAATAATAAAAAAAAATACAAATATAAATACAAATTGGAAGACAGTGCGGGATTATTGTGTAGTATGATAGTTAAATGTGTACAAATGTCTACAAACTATACGCCTCCCCCCCAAAAAAAAAAAAAAAATAAAAAATTAGTGTTAATATTTTATTCCTGCTAATTGTACTTTTTAATTTTATGTTATTTTTAATGAAATGTCCCAAAAATAACCTGAATTAAGTTTTAGACTTGAATGTAAAAATGTTTCATCATTATTTTTATTATTATTATGTATGAAAACCTTGTATCGATTATTATTTATAATTGTTTTCATTTATAATCCTAGTGTACGTTTGTCATTAATCCCAGTATTCATTTTTTTTTTAATATATTAGATTGTAATTATTTTTATAAGCAATCGCTACTTTTCATACCTTAAGTTTGAGTCTGTTAATTTTTACCTGTAGATTATTTGTTTTTAAGTTGATTAAATGATGATGATTTCTATACACTTTCTAATTATAAAAGTTTGTTTTTTCATTTGAAAAGAAAAGCATGTGCCTTATATTTAAGTGTGAAGTTCAAGCAGAGCAATAATTATTAGAATTAATAAAAAAAAAAGAAAAACAATAACAAAAAAAAAACAAGTAAAAAAAATGAAAAGTGCTTAAGAAATATTTCAATAAAAGCTACAAATAATTTTTGACCACTTGTTAAATACAAATTCTTGTATATGAATTCAACAGGTCGCTGAACAGACTTCTTTGATGTTGTTGTTGCTGATGCTACTACTGTTGCTGCTGCTATTCTTCATCATTGTGATATGTCAAATTCCATTAGTAAAAACTGTTTGTTTCACTGCACACGCCTTGAGCCAAAAGAAGAAGTAACTATAGATGCTATTGGCTGCTAGGCACGAGCTGCTTGCACATAAAGAATGAAAGAAACTTTCGAGCTGTCTGGTGTCAAGCTTCTAATTGAAGTCTGTAACAAGCCAAAGACCATTGGGATGCCATTCCCTTACTCTTTCTCGTTCCACCTAGCCAGCTAGCTTAAGGTGTCTTTTTGCGGAGGCTGCACAAGCGATAACTGTTCAACTTCGTTATCAGTACAATTTACACGAATAGAATTTACCGGCCGCTTACCCTTCATCACATTGCTGATAACGAACAAAGGGAAAAGCTTTTTTTTTACCGACTAGATACGAAGCAAAGGCTTTCCATAACAATATATCCATAGAGTGAGAGTGAAAGAGAGAGAGAGAGAGAGAGAGCGAGAAGCTTTTAGGGGCAACACGAATGTTGCGTGGGTAACAAAATTGCTAACATATGGTAGCATTCTATGGCGTATCGCATCGCCTTGCATTGGTTATCCTGTCGCTGTGGCAAACAGTTCAAGTGTTGCACGCAGCATATACAGTGTTCATTGTTGATTCTATTGTTGATTCTATTTTGTGCGGAAAATATAAGTTTTGTTTTTGCTTCGATTATAGATTTTAATACCAACACATACGCATTAGACATTTTTCAACAAGACAAACTTGTCTGTTATCATATCACGAGTGTTATTACTACTATATAGTATATATATATATATATATAGAGTATAGTGTAAAATAAGAAATTTGTTTACATTAGCTCTGCAGTAGACAATTGTGAAACATAAATAATAACATTGCTGTGTCTGTGGCTCTGTCTACGTCTGTGTCTGTCAAAACAATCAACGATCATTCTCCAGAGTCAAGGGGTAAGTGTATTGCTACTTAATAATAATCAAAGGAAGGCATAAAAACAAACCATGATAAGACCATAAAAGGGAAAGGAAGAAAAAAGAGAGAAAATAATGCCATTTAATTTGAGCTTATTAAATGTTGCGGAACCAAAATAGTAAACGCACATTTCAAGCATGTGTAGTAGGGCTATGGGTGAGAGTACAGCTACAGCTAAAGCTACGGGCTATGGGCTACGGGCTATGACTACTTTCCCGTTACTTCATATTATCCAACTGCGTTGCGTCCTAGGGGCTTATAATAATGCGGTTGCTTGCCTAGCGGGCCAACAGAAAATGGGCAGCATAGGATGCAGCTCCTTGGCACAAAACAATCAAAGCATCAAGAGTCAAGAGCCAGACATAAAGGAAGTTTAGTTCCGTTGATGCGTAAAATGCTAAATTTTATTGACTTGACTTGGAATTGGAATTGGATTGGTTTGAGGTTACGCTTATGCGAGATTGCTTATGCTAGACTATGAAATTCTATTTACATATTTCAATTGACGGCATTTCCCTGGAGTTATATATATATATATATACTACAAATACACAAATATAACAGCAATATATATAAATATATATAATATTTACTTTGATTAGATAAGCGTCTATAGACTATAGACGTCTATTACGTTACTGTTACTATAGTATAATATTTTGACAACATTTGTTACGCTTTTCTTACCGTGGTCCTATTGTATGCACAATCTCTCATAATTGTTATGCTCGGCATTAACTATGAAATTCTGAAGTGTTGATTAACGAGCTTTGTGTTGTGCTATATTTTTTATTATATTATAGACAAAAACAAAAATGCTTTTGACAATTTCTAAATTCAAAGTGTGCGTAAATATATTTTTATATACATTGAGGCAAAAAGAAAAAAATTATTTGAATTTGCACAGCTTTTTATACCCGGGGTACCATATAAATTTTAAGGAGCTTTATGGCTAAGGAAATTTTAATTTATTTCTAAATTTATTATACGCTTGCAGAGAGTATTTCAATGAAACTTGGCGTATATATCGTTCGTATCGATGTGTTATATTATATAGTTGACATAGGAACACTAGGTCAATAATTAGGTTTGTTTTTTGTATGTAAAAGTTTTTGTTTGTTAATATATCCAACTGAAACTAACGGTATTTGGGTTTAGTTAAGGCATATTGGCTAAATTATTGGCAAATCGGCTTACTATATCATATAGTAGCAATAGAAACAGTATATATTCTTCTCTTATATTTCTATACACTGATTAAGCAAATTTTTGTTGCAAATTATAAGCTTAGTACTTCACTTTGAGCTATGGTCAGAGTATATTTAAGTCGAGAACTCTCTCTCTCACCTCCCTCTCTATTATTATTTGTTGTTTGAGTGTGCTTTTTTTGTTGTTGTTGTTGTTGTTGTTGTATTTTTCTTGTTTTTGGCAACCATTTTACGTGGAGAAGCGATATAGAAACACTTGTTGACACACAAAATGCACACGAAATACATATAAAACAAAGGCAAAAATAAAAAAAAAAAAGAAGACAAAAATAATACATATATGCTCGTGTCTTGATGACAACATAACAAATCTTTATTAACTTTCTTCAAGCTAAACAAATATGTACAATATATCTATAAGCTATAAGCGAATGAGGTTAATATATATAATATATAATAAAAATGTAGATGTACATGTTGATGATTACGAGTAAATGACGACTCTGACGAAAATGTGAACAAACAATTCCCCTTCCATATAACGTATATTTTGCTAGGCAAATTCTGACAATTGCTTTGTGAAATTAGTTAAACTAATATTTAGTGAGCTGATTTAGCTCTGTGTTTTTTTTCGCAATAAAAGCCGACATCACAGTCAACGGAAATCAGTTGGGAACAGTATTCGTTATTCAAAATGCGTTGGCTAACATCTCTGGCTTTCATCGGTTTGATGACAATCGTCTTGTCTGAGACACCAAATGTTGCAGTACCCTTGCCACTTCTTGCACAGCCACTAATTAAGTTGGCAGTTCAACCGGCAATTGCTACGGACGACCTTACTGTCGGCGAAGCACCAGTACAAGTGGCACCAATACGTCGTGCTCGTCCTTTCATTAAGCTGGCAGTTCAACCGGATGATTTAACTGTTGCAGCAAATCCAGTGCAAGTGGCACCAATTCGTCGTCCTCGTTCTTTCTATCCATATGCACCAGCACCGTATTGGACTGGTTATGGCAATGCAGGTAATTGGTATCAGCCATGGAATGTACCAAGTCCCTATGGCTGGGGAGGATATGGACCAGTAAGACCTAGCCGTTATTGGGGACCAAGAAATGTTGTACCTATCACGAATCCTGTGGAAAGGACAGTTGTTGAACCAAATGTTGATGCTACTGCTGACCAAGCAACAGTTGATGTTGCTGCTGTACCTGCAATTGATACTGCAGATACCGTTGCTGCAGCAGAGACAGCTGAAACAGCAGACACAGCAGACAAAGCAGATACAGCTGCTGTAGCAGATGCAGCAAATACAGCAGAGACAGCAGATAATGCTGAGACAGTGGATACTGCTGTAATTGCTCAACCTGATGAGGCAGTTAACCAACTTGATGTAGTCTAAGTAAAATTGGTAAAATTATAATAAATTATAAATTTTACCTATTATGGGGTATGGCAAACAAAAATTTTATTTATTGTAAAACAATGTGAAATTGTAGAATTAATTTAGCTAGAAATTTGTTTGATAGATACAGAAGCGTGTTTATCTAATCGGACAATTGTTTGTGTATGCTTAAATACGAGTGGGGTTGGGGGTGGGGGGGGGGGGTTGGGTCGGTGGATATGGACTTGTATATGAAGATGAACGCAAATAATAATACGCTTGACGCCCGCCCACCCAATGTCGGGAACAGACCATCAAACCAAACCAGCCATATGGCGCAATATTGGAAAATCTAATCAAAATGTTAATTCGATGCCATAACAAACGCTAAAAGCCCCAAGAATGAACGCTTTATGCTCCTGCTGTTGCTGGTACTACTGTTGTTGCTGCTGCTGCTGTCCGCGAGCAACTTGTTAGTATTGTTATGTAAAGTTCGATGGCCACCTAACGAATTCCATGCTGGACGCTTTTACTTTTTGGCGCTCTTTACTACTTATAAGGCTATGGGTATTGGTGTGCTCACACACACACAAATATACGCACGTGCAACCTTAGTAACCGTAGAACCATTCAAGCATCCAACCATCAAACCCGTAAAATGTTCAATGCGTACAAAGTTCTATGCTTCTCTAGTCCCTGCTAATGGTTGATTTCAATGAAATTTATGCAAATGTAAAGCATGCAAATTTTACTGAGTAAATCAGCCAACAGTGACGGATGGCGTATAGCGAATGACCATAGGGAAATGGGTTGACAGACAGCAGGCAGAAGGCAACAGTTTGCAAACTCTTTTGCCTAGTTGCCCAAATCAAGCCTTTATACACACACATAGAGCGCCGCCATTACACTTGTTGATTCATTAAACAGTCTACAACAACAAACCCTATGAAAATCTTTTTAACCAACTGCTGTGTCTTATTGTATTGTTACAAACTCGCTGGGGTCAATGAGTATAACAAACAAAATTTGTATAATGTGTGTGTTTTGAGCATCCAGCATGGAGCATGTCTATTTATAGAGTTCTCCTGGGGAGCATGTAGCATGAAGCTGTCACTCAAAGTCAAACGCACGTACAGTCACTTATGCATATAATATACTTTAAGATTTTTAGTTATACTTTGGATAAAAATAGTAAATTCATATTTAAAATTCAATAAGTGAAAAAAGCAAATGAAATCAAATCAGAGCGCTCGAAAGTATGCTACACTTTTTGTATGTTGACCCAAGTCATTATTTGCCAATAAACTTTGTCGCAATGGTTACCTTACAATGTGTGGGGGGTGAAGGGTAGTTGAAAAAGGTCTAACGATTCCGGTTTTCTGACAACATGCTGTGAAGCAAAGTGCATACCAAGTGGTTAATTTGCAAATTTGCGTCACAAAATGCTCTTGTTTATAAACTATAAAAGCCAAGTTGAAGTCAAGTCCATTAACTTGACTTGCTGGGGATCAGGGTTACATTATTATGTAGAGAACAATCAAGGTTTGGGTTACGTTGAAGGTAAACTGTTATTAGTGTTCCAGTATTTACTTAATTATGTTCAAATATTTTTTTGATCAAATCCAAATCCAATTGTGCAAATTCAAGCAAGTTCCTAGAAATGTGCTGCTGCTGCTGCTGTTGCTACTCTATGTACTACGTAAAACCATTCCAAAATGCCAAAAAGACTGTCAAATATTTATTGTACGACATTTCACGATACAGACACGACATCTGTTATTATGCAAATAATAACAACGGATTTTACCGTATATAAATTTGTAAAAATTTAATGCTAGATATCAGTTGAAAAGAATATCCGATATTATCAAAACATGCGCGCCTTCATTTTACTTGCTCTCTTCGGCTTTGTGCTCTTCTCAGTCGTTTCGGCACAAGAACAACAAGAAGCTGATCAGGATGTAGAAAAAGCTGAGGGTGGTGATGATAACGAAGAGGAGGGAGACGATACTTTTGCAGATGTAGAAGAAGAACCAGAGGAAGATGAACAAAATGGTGAAAATAATGAAAACAACGAGGATGATCAAGGACAAAATAATCAAGGTGATGAAAATGAGGAGAAAAAACCAGAAAATGACGAAGAGTAATGCAAACTTATGGAAAACAATTTCAAATCACATCTAAACTATTAATAATTCTGCATTGAACTAACAGTTTTACAAATTGTTCAATATTCAATAAGGAAACTAAAATAATAAAAAAAAACAAACCAACAGCCTCAAAATGTTTATCTATAAAAAAAAGTTCAAATTTTGCTAGCAAATAAAAAACAAAATAGTTAAAAATTATGTATTTGTCTTTTTTTTCTGTTCTGATAAAGCCATAAGCGCAAAGTTATTTGTATAACAGTAGAACAAATAAAAAATGTTTTTCTAGAACTAGTTTTCTAAAACTAGTTTTAGAACATAATTACCTAAAAACTTGGAAACAGTATTGTATTGAAGCTTCGAAATGCGTATGCTGCTTGTGCTGACGTTTATTTTATACGGCGCAACTGTTTTAGCCTTATCAGGCATGGAAAATGTTGATGAAAATAATCCGGAAGATAATATGACGCTAGAGCCTGATGAATACGATGAAGAAATACAGGCAAATAACGATGACGATGATGAAGATGAAGATGACGATGATCATCATCATCCACGTAACGTTGAAGATGAGTTTGATGATGTGACACTCGATGATGAATTGATAGATCGTACAACACCGTACAATTTTTTAACAAGAATTTTTGGTAATTATGTTCTAAAACTAGTTTTCGAGTGATACTATAGAAAAACATTTTTTATTTGTTCTACTGTTATACAAATAACTTTGCGCTTATGGCTTTATCAGAACAGAAAAAAAAGACAAATACATAATTTTTAACTATTTTGTTTTTTATTTGCTAGCAAAATTTGAACTTTTTTTTATAGATAAACATTTTGAGGCTGTTGGTTTGTTTTTTTTTATTATTTTAGTTTCCTTATTGAATATTGAACAATTTGTAAAACTGTTAGTTCAATGCAGAATTATTAATAGTTTAGATGTGATTTGAAATTGTTTTCCATAAGTTTGCATTACTCTTCGTCATTTTCTGGTTTTTTCTCCTCATTTTCATCACCTTGATTATTTTGTCCTTGATCATCCTCGTTGTTTTCATTATTTTCACCATTTTGTTCATCTTCCTCTGGTTCTTCTTCTACATCTGCAAAAGTATCGTCTCCCTCCTCTTCGTTATCATCACCACCCTCAGCTTTTTCTACATCCTGATCAGCTTCTTGTTGTTCTTGTGCCGAAACGACTGAGAAGAGCACAAAGCCGAAGAGAGCAAGTAAAATGAAGGCGCGCATGTTTTGATAATATCGGATATTCTTTTCAACTAGCATAAAGCGTTCATTCTTGGGGCTTTTAGCGTTTGTTATGGCATCGAATTAACATTTTGATTAGATTTTCCAATATTGCGCCATATGGCTGGTTTGGTTTGATGGTCTGTTCCCGACATTGGGTGGGCGGGCGTCAAGCGTATTATTATTTGCGTTCATCTTCATATACAAGTCCATATCCACCGACCCAACCCCCCCCCCCCACCCCCAACCCCACTCGTATTTAAGCATACACAAACAATTGTCCGATTAGATAAACACGCTTCTGTATCTATCAAACAAATTTCTAGCTAAATTAATTCTACAATTTCACATTGTTTTACAATAAATAAAATTTTTGTTTGCCATACCCCATAATAGGTAAAATTTATAATTTATTATAATTTTACCAATTTTACTTAGACTACATCAAGTTGGTTAACTGCCTCATCAGGTTGAGCAATTACAGCAGTATCCACTGTCTCAGCATTATCTGCTGTCTCTGCTGTATTTGCTGCATCTGCTACAGCAGCTGTATCTGCTTTGTCTGCTGTTTCTGCTGTTTCAGCTGTCTCTGCTGCAGCAACGGTATCTGCAATATCAACTGCAGGTACAGCAGCAACATCAACTGTTGCTTGGTCAGCAGTAGCATCAACATTTGGTTCAACAACTGTCCTTTCCACGGGATTCGTGATAGGTACAACATTTCTTGGTCCCCAATAACGGCTAGGTCTCACTGGTCCATATCCTCCCCAGCCATAGGGACTTGGTACATTCCATGGCTGATACCAATTACCTGCATTGCCATAACCAGTCCAATACGGTGCTGGTGCATATGGATAGAAAGAACGAGGACGACGAATTGGTGCCACTTGCACTGGATTTGCTGCAACAGTTAAATCATCCGGTTGAACTGCCAGCTTAATGAAAGGACGAGCACGACGTATTGGTGCCACTTGTACTGGTGCTTCGCCGACAGTAAGGTCGTCCGTAGCAATTGCCGGTTGAACTGCCAACTTAATTAGTGGCTGTGCAAGAAGTGGCAAGGGTACTGCAACATTTGGTGTCTCAGACAAGACGATTGTCATCAAACCGATGAAAGCCAGAGATGTTAGCCAACGCATTTTGAATAACGAATACTGTTCCCAACTGATTTCCGTTGACTGTGATGTCGGCTTTTATTGCGAAAAAAACACAGAGCTAAATCAGCTCACTAAATATTAGTTTAACTAATTTCACAAAGCAATTGTCAGAATTTGCCTAGCAAAATATACGTTATATGGAAGGGGAATTGTTTGTTCACATTTTCGTCAGAGTCGTCATTTACTCGTAATCATCAACATGTACATCTACATCTACATCTACATTTATATTATATATTATATATATTAACCTCATTCGCTTATAGCTTATAGATATATTGTACATATTTGTTTAGCTTGAAGAAAGTTAATAAAGATTTGTTATGTTGTCATCAAGACACGAGCATATATGTATTATTTTTGTCTTCTTTTTTTTTTTTATTTTTTGCCTTTGTTTTATATGTATTTCGTGTGCATTTTGTGTGTCAACAAGTGTTTCTATATCGCTTCTCCACGTAAAATGGTTGCCAAAAACAAGAAAAATACAACAACAACAACAACAACAACAAAAAAAAGCACACTCAAACAACAAATAATAATAGAGAGGGAGAGAGAGAGAGAGAGTTCTCGACTTAAATATACTCTGACCATAGCTCAAAGTGAAGTACTACTTAATCATCCTACGTTGCAGACACTAAGATATGAGATAGAAAGCTTATAACTTGCAACAAAAATTTGCTTAATCAGTGTATAGAAATATAAGAGAAGAATATATACTGTTTCTATTGCCAATATATATAAGCCACAACTAAACTCAAATACCGTTAGTTTCATTTGGATATATTAACAAACAAAAAGTTTTACATACAAAAATAAACCCTTGACCTAGTGTTCCTATGTCAGCTATATAATATAACACATCGATCCAAACGATATATACGCCAAGTTTCATTGAAATACTCTCTGCAATAAATTTATAAATAAATTAAAATTTCCTTAGCCATAAAGCTCCTTAAAATTTATATGGTACCCCGGGTATAAAAAGCTGTGCAAATTCAAATAATTTTTTTCTTTTTGCCTCAATGTATATAAAAATATATTTACGCACACTTTGAATTTAGAAATTGTCAAAAGCATTTTTGTTTTTGTCTATAATATAATAAAAATATAGCACAACACAAAGCTCGTTAATCAACACTTCAGAATTTCATAGTTAATGCCGAGCATAACAATTATGAGAGATTGTGCATACAATAGGACCACGGTAAGAATAGCGTAACAAATGTTGTCAAAATATTATACTATAGTAACAGTAACGTAATAGACGTCTATAGTCTATAGTCTATAGACGCTTATCTAATCAAAGTAAATATATATTGCTGTTATATTTGTGTATTTGTAGTATATATATATATATATAACTCCAGGGAAATGCCGTCAATTGAAATATGTAAATAGAATTTCATAGTCTAGCATAAGCAATCTCGCATAAGCGTAACCTCAAACCAATCCAATTCCAATTCCAAGTCAAGTCAATAAAATTTAGCATTTTACGCATCAACGGAACTAAACTTCCTTTATGTCTGGCTCTTGACTCTTGATGCTTTGATTGTTTTGTGCCAAGGAGCTGCATCCTATGCTGCCCATTTTCTGTTGGCCCGCTAGGCAAGCAACCGCATTATTATAAGCCCCTAGGACGCAACGCAGTTGGATAATAAGAAGTAACGGGAAAGTAGTCATAGCTCGTAGCTTTAGCTGTAGCTGTACTCCCACCCATAGCCCTACTACACATGCTTGAAATGTGCGTTTAATATTTTGGTTCCGCAACATTTAATAAGCTCAAATTAAATGGCATTATTTTCTCTCTTTTTTCTTCCTTTCCCTTTTATGGTCTTATCATGGTTTGTTTTTATGCCTTCCTTTGATTATTATTAAGTAGCAATACACTTACCCCTTGACTCTGGAGAATGATCGTTGATTGTTTTGACAGACACAGACACAGACGTAGACAGAGCCACAGACACAGCAATGTTATTATTTATGTTTCACAATTGTCTACTGCAGAGCTAATGTAAACAAATTTCTTATTTTACACTATACTCTACATATATATATATATATATATATATATATATATACTATATAGTAGTAATAACACTCGTGATATGATAACAGACAAGTTTGTCTTGTTGAAAAATGTCTAATGCGTATGTGTTGGTATTAAAATCTATAATCGAAGCAAAAACAAAACTTATATTTTCCGCACAAAATAGAATCAACAATAGAATCAACAATGAACACTGTATATGCTGCGTGCAACACTTGAACTGTTTGCCACAGCGACAGGATAACCAATGCAAGGCGATGCGATACGCCATAGAATGCTACCATATGTTAGCAATTTTGTTACCCACGCAACATTCGTGTTGCCCCTAAAAGCTTCTCTCTCTCTCTCTCTCTCTCTTTCACTCTCACTCTATGGATATATTGTTATGGAAAGCCTTTGCTTCGTATCTAGTCGGTAAAAAAAAAGCTTTTCCCTTTGTTCGTTATCAGCAATGTGATGAAGGGTAAGCGGCCGGTAAATTCTATTCGTGTAAATTGTACTGATAACGAAGTTGAACAGTTATCGCTTGTGCAGCCTCCGCAAAAAGACACCTTAAGCTAGCTGGCTAGGTGGTATGGGAGGGTGTTAGGTGATAGAACGAGAAAGAGTAAGGGAATGGCATCCCAATGGTCTTTGGCTTGTTACAGACTTCAATTAGAAGCTTGACACCAGACAGCTCGAAAGTTTCTTTCATTCTTTATGTGCAAGCAGCTCGTGCCTAGCAGCCAATAGCATCTATAGTTACTTCTTCTTTTGGCTCAAGGCGTGTGCAGTGAAACAAACAGTTTTTACTAATGGAATTTGACATATCACAATGATGAAGAATAGCAGCAGCAACAGTAGTAGCATCAGCAACAACAACATCAAAGAAGTCTGTTCAGCGACCTGTTGAATTCATATACAAGAATTTGTATTTAACAAGTGGTCAAAAATTATTTGTAGCTTTTATTGAAATATTTCTTAAGCACTTTTCTTTTTTTCTTGTTTTTTTTTTTTGTTATTGTTTTTCTTCTTTTTTTTATTAATTCTAATAATTATTGCTCTGCTTGAACTTCACACTTAAATATAAGGCACATGCTTTTCTTTTGAAATGAAAAAACAAACTTTTATAATTAGAAAGTGTATAGAAATCATCATCATTTAATCAACTTAAAAACAAATAATCTACAGGTAAAAATTAACAGACTCAAACTTAAGGTATGAAAAGTAGCGATTGCTTATAAAAATAATTACAATCTAATATATTAAAAAAAAAATGAATACTGGGATTAATGACAAACGTACACTAGGATTATAAATGAAAACAATTATAAATAATAATCGATACAAGGTTTTCATACATAATAATAATAAAAATAATGATGAAACATTTTTACATTCAAGTCTAAAACTTAATTCAGGTTATTTTTGGGACATTTCATTAAAAATAACATAAAATTAAAAAGTACAATTAGCAGGAATAAAATATTAACACTAATTTTTTATTTTTTTTTTTTTTTTGGGGGGGAGGCGTATAGTTTGTAGACATTTGTACACATTTAACTATCATACTACACAATAATCCCGCACTGTCTTCCAATTTGTATTTATATTTGTATTTTTTTTTATTATTTTTATTTTATTTTTATTTTATTGTTGTTGTTGAGCAACAAAATTAATGATGTCGCGAATGTGAATGCATACGCTTGGCTTTCTGTGTTGTTGGCCAGTCCAGATTCGTAAGCGATGGTAACGCACTTTCATTATTATTTTGCAATTTATTTTTGTTAATATTTCCATTGGCATTTGCCAAGGTATTGCCATTGGTAGCATGATTACCATGATTGCCATGGTTCATATTGATATGTTTATTATTGAGCAATGCTGGTGATTGTAAGCTATAGTCGTGTGCCAGTACGATGGGCTGTAACGTGCTAAAATTGACGGTTGCTGGCACAAGAGGCGGGGCGGCAACTGTTGCTGGTGCATATGTTACACGACCAGCAATATTGTTATTGTTATTGTTGTTGTGATTCTGATTATTGTTGGTGTTGGTGGGCGAATTGCGATTTGGATTGGCCACTGGTAGAGTTGTTGGTGGTACATTGAGATTAAGGCATTGACCAGCTCTGTAAAGAAAATATGTTATTATTAATCAGCATAAAAAATAAATAATAATAATTTGCTATAAAGTGTAGAAGGAGCCAATAAGAGTGTGAAGAGAAAAAAATTACTAAATATTAATAAATATTAAATATAATAATATGAAATTAATACAAATACTTAGAAAAAGAATTTAGTATCTGAATTTTTTTTTTTCAAAATTTATAGTATTTTTTTTTTAGTAACTACTTTTGCATCTGATTTGCCGATGCTACGGAAAAATAAATTTTGTTTTTTTGTTTTTTTTTGTGGTCAAGTGGTGAAGATTAAAAGTGCTAACAGATATTTTGTAGCTAGTGGTGGATGGAGCAAAGCAGACCTTTTGGCACTTGCACACAGAGAGCAACAATTATTTTTTGGCATTGTCATTTTGGCCTTTGCTCAGTTTAACTCTCATATTGACTGTCACTAGCGGCAGCTTACTGCTACGAGGGGAAGGGAGAATAATGAATGCGAATTATGATTAAATGTATGACTTATGTACAAGATTATATAATATATAGACAGATATATATATATATATATAGATATAGTTATTTATTATATTTAATAACACTTAGCGCTATGCATGCGTAGCTGCTGCTTACCTCTGCTGTGTTATTGTAAATACAGATTTGCTGACTATGCGCTTTCCCGTATGCCAGATGCGTCCAATGTATTTAATGCGTTGTATGGCAATAATAGCTAAAGCAACAGTCCTGCAATTAAATTGAATATATCATGGATTACTTTAAGTGCATTGAGTACTCGAAATTGCCATTGTAAAAACTTACTTGAATAATTTCTTCTTGGTTAATCTTGGTGTCGCCAGTTTGTTACCAAGTCCGCCAGCAATTGATTGCAGCGCCAGTTGCTCACTCGCCTGATATCCCTCCAAGGTAAGCTTGAGATAACGCTTCTGATAAACTAGCGCCTTGCGATGACTCTCAACACGTAGATAACGTCCCAGTAGCTGACGACAACGTTCTTCTAGCTCGGCAACATTTGTGTTGCCATTGCTATTGCCCAGCTCCTCGCACTTCTTCTGCAGCGCAATTCGCTCGCCAACCAAATATTGTACAGTCTCTGCCATTTGGCGATTCTCTTGTGTATTTTCTGCCAGCAGCGTATTAATCTCTTTCATTTTTTGTAAGAATTGTGCCGGCACAGCATCCTCAGTGCTATGAGCTAAACGATCATTGGCTTGCGCCAAGGCTTCCGACAATTTTGATTCTCGCTGCGCTGAACGTGTCACATCGAAACGCAATTGCGTAATCTTCTGCTCTAAGCTGCTCTTTGTGGCCTCAGCAGTCATTAGCTTTGTTTTCAGTTCATGTATCTCTGCATGCAGTTTTGCTTGTTCCTGATGCTGTCGTGCGCGTGTTGCTGCACGACGTGTCTCTGTTTCTTGTAATGTTACCATGCGTGCTTCCAGGCTTTCAATTTCGTTAGCTTGCAGCGTAAGTCTTTCATTGAAATGTTCTAGTTCCTGTTCAGCTGACTCTTTGTCACGTGCCAGTTTCTCCATCTCTTGCTTAAGACGTTCACAGTAGGCCACACGCTCCTGCAGTTCCTTCTCATAGCGTTGACGTTCTCTTTCGCTATTGCGTTGTGCATCCGCTGATCTTTCGCGTTCTCGTTCATTTTGTGCTGTCAGCAATTTCAATTCACTGCGCAGCCTTTCACACAGCTCAGATTCGAAATCCGAACGTGGTGACTTTCTTGGTGATTCTGTGGGGGATTTAATCATCATGCTACTGCGACGACTTTCCGCACGCTGCAGTGACGTTAGTTGTGTTTGTAGCCGGTCGCAACGTTCACGCTCCATGTCCAATTGTTTGTGCAGCTCATCTTCGCCATCGAGGACAGCTTCTAGGCGTTTACGCATTGCTTCAATGATGATTACATCCTGTTCCTGTATCTCCTGCGAATGTTGCTTTTCACCCAGCAATTCTTTGCTTAGCGTCTCAGTTTGTTCACGCTCCACTGCCAGCTGAGCTTTAACGGCTTCTATTTGATTAAGTAACTCGCGTTCTCCAGTGAAATTCTCATCATCGGTGCCATGACCATTTCCATTGCCAGCGGATGGTTCAGCATCAGTTTGAACTTCTTTCTGATGCATTTTATTATCCAAATTGTTCTCCTCTTCGCTTTCAATGGCTTTCAGTATATTGGAATCGAGTTGTGCGGAGTAGTTGAGTTCCTTTTCCATTTGTTTTGCAATCTCATCCACTGAGTATTGCTTGGAACTTTGCTCACTCTGTTTCAAACGCTCCAAATCTCTTTCCAACGCTTGCACTTGTCGCTCCAATTCATCACTGCGCTCCTGTGTTGACTGTAGACGTGCGGACAATTCACGATTACGCTCTGTCTTTGCTTTAATGTCTTCATTGAGTGCATCAACTTCACGTTTACGTGCCGCTGCCGTATCCAACTGTAGTTGTCCACACTGCGCATGCGCTGCACTCACTAAATTGAGTTCCATGCGCAGACTCTCGCGATGTTCTGCCTCTTGTACAGCTGTCTCCAATATTTGTTTCTCCAGTGAATCAATACGTTCCCGATAATTCTCTTCATTCTCCTTGTATTCTCGCAATTGTTTTTGCTGTCTTTCCAGCTGTTGCTTTTCATATGCCAATTGTTCACGCAACTTGGCAAGTTTCTCTTCTAGTTCTGTCTTTTGCTTTTCTTTCTCCTCTTCCAATGCTGTTAGCTTTTGGCGCAAGTTTTGCAGCTCTGGTGTGGCAACAGCTTTGGGCAGCTCTGGTGTCTGCATCAACATGCTGGGAGTCTTTAGTTTTGAATCTTCGGTTAGATTCGAGAAATTTATTTGTCGCGGCACCATGCCGGGCGTCATAACGCCACTGCTTTGAGCAGTTACGCATAGTGCATTAGGATCCTGGAAATAATGCGGATGTTCGAATGTATTGACCTGATGTGCTACAACGAATCCACTCAAGTCATCAGTACGCTTATACGTAAGATTTGCAACGGCATCCTTTGACGTTTCCTATATAAGGATTTGATTAGTACTTATAGTGGAAAATATTTCATCCCTCTGCTTACACACTTACCATTGTCTGATGCATGTAGACGCCCGCATCTTCAGGCAGTTGAAGTGGCACATTGAGACTACGCATTGCCGCACGTCTATCGACATCCGGCTCAGGGAATTCTGTAATGGAGCCAATATCGCTTAATGTGCGTCCACTGTGCTTTGCACTTGTATCTTGTTTGCCAGCGGCAACAGGTGAAATCAACTGACTAGCATCCTTGGCCGCTTGCATTTCACGATTCTTTGCCTCTAATTGTTCATGCAAATGTTCAATTTCATCATTCTTATCGGCCAACATGGTCTCCATAAGATCGGGCAATGATAAACGATTCACCATTTCTGTGCGCATCTTTTCTTTGAGTGTCTGCAACTCTTTGTTCTTTTGCTGCACTTCAGCCTCTAGACGTGCAATGGCATTGCGATCAGGACGATTACGTGCAGCAAGTTCGCTTTCGAGGCGTTTTATTTCTTGTTTACTGCGCTGCAATTGTTGCTGCAGTGTTGCCATTTGTTTGTCGCGTGCATTCAATTGCTCGCGAAGATCGCGTACATCGTTCTGTAGCTCATGTACACGCGTGTTGAGGTCAGAGGTGCTCGCACGATGCAGTTGTTCGGCTCGTTGACGTTGCTCCTCCAGACGTTTGTTCAACGTTGAAATGCGTTGCGTTTGCTCATCAATGCGACTCTGCAGTGAGTCGCGCTCATGTTGCAATTCCTACAAAATAACAAAAATGTTTTGATTAATTTTTGTAATTCTTTTTGCATATATAGTGCAAAAGTCAACGACCGAAGTAATGACTATGCACGGAGGAGAAGCAAGCGACTTCAATTTAAGTAAATTGTCTGCATTTCAATGATGCAGCACAGATGACCATAGAGCATCATATACATATATAGTATATGTATCTATCTCATCAAAGTTTTCAGTTGTAGCTCTATCTCTAAATGTATCTATAATTTTGTTTGTATTTCATGTTTGTTTACACAGCCTGCAACTTATGCGGTCGTAGAACTTGATGCTTCACATCTATCAATTGAGTTGTAAACAAAAAAAAACTTAGCGACTGCTACTATCATTTCTGATTAATCATCTCAATGAGTTGCATACACTAATTTATGTTGCAGAGACATGCATTTGGAAAGGCGCCTCTTTCTTAAGTGGCACACACACACACGTTGCATATAAATAGATTTAGCAGCTATTTTGGATACAGGTTGTGCTATTTTCTAGCCACATCATATCTATCATAAATAAACAAAAATATATTTACACTATCCAATGGTAATGCTAAATGCAATTGAATATAAAACAATTTCCTATGTGTATGTATGTACTTGCTTTAACCTCGTCGAAAATTCATCAAAATATCAACTGTTTATATATATATTGTATACATATATATTTCTGTGTGCACATCAATTGTGCTTCAATTAAATGTTGCTGCAAAAAATTCAACAACATTTGAAACTCTCATACATGTTAACTCACTCTTAATGGTGCCATAGCACAATGAGATCCGAGCATAAAATATTAAATTATTCTTTCACTCCTTTTATTCTAATTATCAACAGCAAACTTTAATTAAATAAATTCACTAATAAACTTTTTCAAATTGAGCGCAGACATTTTTTTTTATGTGCAACGCATACAACAGTCGGATCGCAACTGAGCAGCGAGGCCAATAACGATGGGAGAGAAATTTTGAAAAGTGCCAGAAATTAAATAAATATTCTAATTTAGAGAGCGTCGCGATCCCACAGTACAAATTTAACACAATGCTTCTGCAACTGTAATATGCTTAAAACAAACGGCAAATGTGTCTCTGCTTAGCAAAGACACGAACATAGCATAGACAAGAACACATGAGGCAATTTATTCACCATCACACATATTCATTACTTACCACACAGCAAGTGCGCATTTCAGTGACTTGCATATCTAGATCACGAACACGTTTGATTGCCGCCTCCTCGACTCGTGTGTGTCTCTCCAGCTTCTCAGCTACACGCTGTATACCTTCCATTGTCAATGCATGCAAAGATGGTGAGGCATGTGAGGGTGAATGTTCGGCCGTCGGCTGTTTACTGCCACCATGAATAGTAGACATCTTCTGTGACGCTAATGCTGCATGAATTTGAAACTGTATTCGAGTTGTGCAACTGTTTATTCCAATGTTTTCGTCTTTTGATCTAATGTGGTTTCTATTTCCAGCAGTTGCTCAGATAACTGATTAAGCACAATACTTTGCTCAGCTGATGGCACGCCCTGCTGCACCTTCTCCTCTAGTTGATGTATGCGCGTCATGTATCTCTCATCAATGTCTGTCTTTAAGCTATGCACTTCTTGTTGCAGTGCATCATTGGAGTGCATCTGCAGTTTAATATAATCTTCCAGTTGCTTTGACTTTTCATCTAGCACCTGTTCATTTAAGGCCTTTGTCTGCACTTGTGTTTCCAGATCCGAGATTATCTCACGCAATACAAAAATCTTATCTATAGATGCCTTCAATTCCACTTCAAATTTATCGCCCTTTGCATTAGACTCTG
>JBAMBR010005814.1:0-37458 GCA_037044475.1 Zaprionus obscuricornis | reverse complement strand
ATCAATGTGCGTGAAATGGCCGGAACTCCAGATTATGTGGCACCCGAAGTGTTGCAATATGAGCCCTTATCGCTTTTAACTGATATTTGGTCTGTTGGTGTCTTGGCCTACGTATTGCTCTCAGGCTTTTCACCATTTGGTGGCGATACAAAGCAGGAGACATTTCTTAATATCTCCAAATGCGCTTTAACTTTTCCCGACAATCTCTTTGGCGGTGTCTCACAAGCGGCAATTGATTTCATACGTCGCGCATTGCGAATTAAGCCAAAGTAAGTCTCTATCTCATTGCTCTATCTCTTTCACTCTTACTTATTTAATATATATATATTTGCATCTCTTTTACATTTGTTTAGCGATCGCATGAATGCCGCCGGCTGCCTGGAACATGTCTGGTTAAAGGATGAGTGCTCATTGGATAGACAAATCTATTTGCAGCCACAAAATGATGCAGATTATGTGCAGGATGATGATGATGATGATGATGATGATGATGATGAAGATGATGAAGAAGAGGAGGTGGAGGAAGAGGAAGTAGTTGATGTTGATGTTGATGTTGATGATGTTGAGGCCGAAGAAGTGCATGATGTAGATGAAGAAAAGAAACAACAACAACAACAGCAGAAGCAACAACAGCAACAGCCTCAACAACAGCAAAGCACAACAGCAACAACAGTAACAGCAACAGCAACAGCAGCAGCAGCAGCAAATAACAGAAATAAAGTTATGCAAAATGGTCACAGAGTACATAGCAGCTCCAAAATACCAATTGCTACCAGCAACAGCAACATCAACAGCAGCATTAACAGCAGCAACATCAAACCAAGTCTCAGTCTTAATCTGAGTTCAAGCAATGCCAATTGCAACACAGAGACAACCACAGCCATACACACATTGCCCCAAACGTTGTGCATGTCACCAGCAACATCAACATCAACATCAGCAGCAAATGTTGCTATTGGAAAACCAACACAAATTGTAACGCCAACACGTCGTACATCAGATTCAGATAAAGAAAATACATATACGGCAACATTTGTAAAGAAGCCAGTGACGAGCACAGCAACAATACAAATTGGTAGCAATGGCCTGGAGGAGTCCACAGTGATTGCCACATTAACATTATTCCCGGATGCACCGACAACACCAAAAGTTATAAGGAAGACTCCTGCAACGGAAACAAGTTCATCACCATCAGTTCAAGAGCTTGTGCAAAGATTTCAACCTGAATGCTGTTCGCCAACAACCTCAACAATCATAACAAAGAAAACATCAACATCAACATCATCATCATCATCAGCAGGAGCAGCAGCAGCAGCAGCAGGAGCAGCAAATGTTGCTGCAGCAACGAATGATGTGCAACAATTGTTGCATTTACAGCATCAACCACGTAAATGTTCTGTACCTAGCGTTGTCTTACCCAATGGTAGCAATAGCAACAGCAACATGCGTCGTAGCATCAGCGGCACTGCCAGCAACAATTGCAGCAGTCACATTAGTAACAGCAGCAGCAGCAGCAACAGCAACAGCAGAAATATTCACATTAGCAGCAATGGGCGACGCGCCTCTGAGCCATTAACTGCTGTACACAAGAAGCAAAATAACATTGGCAACAACAGCAACAGTAACAGCAGCAACAACAACAACAATAGAAGCAGCAATGCATTTTGCAGTGCCAATCCAATATCCAGTGCTGCCAATAATGTTAATGCCAGCAGCAGCAGCAGCAGCAACAGCAGCAACAGTAATGGCAGCAACAGCAGCAGCAGCAGTAGCAGCAATGCGTTACTATTAAATGGACGTTTACAAACAGCAGCAGCAGCTGCACATCATTTGCATCATCATCATATGCATCACCATCATCATCATCATCATCATCATGTTGTTATTGGCAATAAAAATGTTGTTGTCGCTGCTGCCGCTGCCACAAACAACAGAACCTTGGATCAGGGCATCATTTGTTAGCTAAGGGCCAATCGTGCGCGCCGCAATGCCAAAAGTTTCTTTCATCGTTTCCTTTGCTGCATGTAGCAGTGCCTCAACCTCAACGTAGCATAGTAAGCATCATCAATATATCCTAGCTGCTGGTCTACTAGGCAAAATTGATAATGTTTACCAACAAAACGATGAGGATCACGATAATTATAATATTTGATAATAATGATAAAGATAATGATGATGTTGATGATGATTAGCAGCAGAACGATGTGAAAAGCCACAAGAAAAGTGAAAGCGAAAGCAAAAGCCAAGGCAAAGAGAGATAGAAGAAAGAAAAACAATGAAATATGAAAACAAAAATTTAAAACAAAAAGAATCAACGGCAGCTGTAAAAAAAAAAACTACAACAAAAATCATTGATCGATCAATGCTGCGTTAAGGACAAAAAAAAAAATTATGTTTATTATTAATTTTTTTTTTTTTTGTTTTTTAATTTTGAGTTTTGAGTTTTCATAGTTAATGTTATATATACTATATTTAGCAACTAGTTGATCTTGTACTACTACTACTACTACTAACAAATCCCAGCCGATGATCGATCCCTAAAAACTAATCAAACATCTTTCTATATAATATATATACTATAAATATATAAATAATATATATAGTATATATATTATATATATACTTATATTTCGCTGTTTTTAAGAATATATTTTCATTATTTTCTAATTTTCTAAGAGAATTAATTATTAACGCATGAAAAGCGAGACGGCATATGGCATAAGGCTTAAAGTTAGAGCACATGAGTTAGAGCAAGAGGGCCGAAAGTGAAAGAGAAAGCAAGTGTAGAAGAATTATAATAGAAAAGGAAAATACAAATACAAATACAAATATTTAAATTAAAATGTTGAACAAAAACAAAAAAAAAAAAAAAAAAAACAAAAAAATGAAAATGAAAATGCAACAGCCAGCAGCTTATTATTATTAAAAAAAAAAAAAAAAATGAAAATGAAAATGAAAAATTGTTTAAAATGCAAATTTTCAAACATATCAATTCGTTTTGTTGTTTATTGTACTCAGATATATATTTGTGTGTGCCTGCATGTGTGTGTGTGTGTAATTATTGTTAACAAAACTTTATGTCAATTTTGCTTAGCATAAAAAACAAAAAAATTATGAAAAATTTATTAAAAACGTTACATGAAAATTTCAATTGAAATACCAAAAAAAAAAAAAAAAAAAAGTGAGAGAGAGAGTAGAAAAAATGGTTTTCAAAATATACATACTAAATATACATATATATATTATATTTATTAATGTTGAGCGCCAATTGGTAAAATTGTTTGTTAAAAGTTAAAAAAAAAAAACAAAAAAAAAGTAGAAAATATAATATTTCGCCTTGCATTGAAAATATCAACATAAACTAAAAAAACCAAATGAATTAATCGTACATACATATGTACATAAATACATATACATATGCATACATGTGTAGTTGGAGATCTTTTTTTTATAGTAATATATATATACTATACAAATATATATATATTATATATATGATATATTGAGAACTGTTATTTATGCGCGAAATTGTTTATCGAAATTGTTATAGTGAAATATGCAGCATTACTTATGCGCTTATGTTAGTATATGTGTGTGTGCGTGTGTTTGTTTGTTTGTTTATCTGACTGTAGAGTACATAAAGTACAGATACATATATGATATATACATATATGATATATACGCCGATCTAGGCTTGATTACTTTACAAACGTTTTGAGTTTTTCATTTGCATTTTATTTTTTTGTTGTTTTTCATTATTTTTTTTTTCCAACTATAATTCTTTCTATGGCTTTGTTTTTCTTTTATTATTGCCCGAAGGCACAGAAAGAGGCGTGGCAGTTAACCTATTAAATATATACCATATATATTCTTAATCAAACATGTTGATTTTTAAATCTTGGAAAACAGCCAATAATAATTTCTCTTGTTGCATGTTGCAAAATGTTGCTTTTTTAAGCCAGTCGAAAATATTTTTATTTTTATGTTTATTTTTTTTTTTTGTAAATATTTCTGCAACATTTTTACGCAATTTATCCCCCTCCCCCCAAAGTAAGTTTCTTTGTTTCCACAATCTACATAAATATATATTAAAAAAAAAAAACAAAAAAAAAAACAAATTATAAAAACTAAATAAATAAAAGTGTTGTATTTATTAGGCAAAAGTTTTTGTGTGTGCGATTGATCAGTTAATATATAAATATATATAAAAAATAATAAAGTAAAAACATAAATAATTAATTAATTTATAATAATTACAAATAATGCAAATTATGCCCATTTTTTTTATTATATTTTTAATTACTTAAAGAATATAAATTTCTTTTATTTAAAAAACAAAAACAAATGATAAACTTAATGTACCACAAGTTTTTTTTTTCTCTCGTTTACTGTATATTAGTAGTTAAATGCAAATTGAAAGCGAAGAAGAGAGCAAAGAGGAGAAGAAAATGTTTAGCATGAAAAATAATAATAGAGCAAATGAAAAATGCAATTTTTGAATTGTGCTTTTTTTTTAATTTCATAGTAATTTTAAGTGATTAAAATTTTTGTGTTTAGAGCAAAAGAAAAACAAAAAAAAAAAAGAAAAGAAGAACGGAAACAAAGATGGATATACAATTCTATTATATTAAATATTTAGTAATTATTTTATAGATAACTAATTTAAAAAAAAATATTCAATAAAAATTACGAAAAATGAAACCAATTGTTTTTTATTATATCTATATATTTTGAGGATTACATTGGGAATAGCATGAAAAAAATTAAAGAAATTTAAATTTCCATTACAGATCCATGTTAAAGCAAAATCTATTGATTTAAGATGTGCAAACCAGACGATCAGGGACTTGCGGCAAGTTGAAAGAAATTTAAATTTCTGTTACGGCTGCAAGGGCGAACAAAATCACAGCCCGAAAGTATGCTACACAACTTTGTATGCTTGATGCTAATATTCTCTCTTGCTCATTTTATTAGATTTACGCTGACTGTTAATATTAACAGTTTCATGTTAAGAGTAAAATTAATTCTGCGGCTTGCTGTTAATAAATCCATAATTCCAGAAATAATTTTGTTATTATGTATTTATTTTTGCATTTTTGATAAATTAATTTGAATTAATTTTCGACTGATTGTTCCTATGGCAGCGATATAATATTGTAGTCCGATCCAGCCAGTTTCGACTTATATATAGCTTAGAGCATTGGGCATTGGGAGTGTGCCAAGTTTCATTTAGCTTTAAAACAGAAAGATACTGGTTGAAACAGATAGACAGATGGATTCTTTTGACGACGCTGATCAAAATTATATATACTTTTTTTTGGGTCTGCCACGCCACCTAAGGCGCGTTACAAACTCCTGCCCAAAATTAATATAAAAAATAAATACGAATAAATTTAAGTAAAAGAAATACACAAATCAAATATCAACAGAACTTGTCTATTTACGCATTACAGTCTGCACTACTATCCCTTCCACGACGCAACGCCAATATTCGATCGCCGCCGGTTAACTCAATACATATGTTATGTTGCTTGCAAATGTAAAAACAGCTGTTCTTACACATTAATCGATACATTTTGAAGTAACCATACAAGACACTTTTTATCGAAATTGACATTTTAAATCCAGGAAATTATGAAATTTATTTTCTGCAATCATGTAAAATATTATACTTAAAAATGGTATAGTTGCGACTTAAACTTAGTTTTTTTTTTATAATTGATTTTTTAACATACGATATTTTCACAACAATTTGTTCATACTACAATCGATAACAGTCAATAATATTAAGGAATCCCAATCATTGAGTTGACAAAGGTGAATATCTAAATTAAGGTTATTATTTTATAACAATATTAACATCATTAACATTATTAAATGCAATAGTCTTACATTAATATAATCGATAAAAACAAGTGCTTATAGTTTCATAGCAGACCTGCATTGAAAACACAACCCTGCAATGTGGCCGGAAATAAATTTTTGTGGCATTCACAAACACTGCTTCAACATGTTCTTTTTCAGGCGTACGCCTTTGCGCATACATCGTACTCCGATTTTTTCCGTGAAAAATGTAAGAAAATATTACCAAAATAAAAGTGTATAAATATGCAAGTATTAATAAATGAATTATAATCGCAATGGTCAACTATTATAAGTAACAATTTAGCAAAAACAGTTGTGAAAATTGCTAAATCACAAATTGCTTTCGTTGAACCATGCATAGTGAGGTTATATACGGTGCTCGTTTTCTTTTTTTTTTCATCTTTTTGTTTGTGTGCTGTATGTTTGTGTGTATGTGAGATGTGTTCGCACGTGTTTCCAAGTTAGTTTAAAGAAATATCATTTACGTCCATAACTAAAACCACAGCAGTGAATATAACGCCGTTGTGGTATTCAAATGGACTAAAATATACACCATGATATACTATTCCTCTTAAGGTTATCGCCTTGAAGATATTCACCTTAATAAAGTCAAAAATCAACAAAAACAACTATATACTATAAATAAAAAATATATATATATATATATATATCTATATATTTTATATACATACATGAGTACACTCAACTAATGAGTAATATTTACAGCATGGCCGAAGTAGCTGAAAACGTTGTTGAGAACTTCGAGGAGCCGGCACCAGTTGAGGCTGAGGCTGCCGAAGCTGTGCTTGATACAAATGTGGTTGCCACAACCGAATTGCCAGAAATTAAGCTGTTCGGACGCTGGTCATGCGATGATGTGACTGTCAACGATATTTCGCTGCAGGATTACATCTCAGTTAAGGAGAAGTTTGCACGCTATCTGCCACACTCTGCTGGTCGCTATGCTGCCAAGCGTTTCCGCAAGGCCCAGTGCCCCATTGTTGAGCGTCTGACATGCTCCTTGATGATGAAGGGCCGCAACAACGGCAAGAAGCTCATGGCCTGCCGCATCGTCAAGCACTCCTTCGAGATCATTCACTTGCTAACTGGCGAGAATCCACTCCAGGTAAGCATCGATCAACATGTCTGCCGACACCCCACACCCGCAGCGTACCATGCTAAACTGCGCCTGTGACAAACACCCAACACTGGCGACAGGTAGAATGTGTACGCAGATCAAAAATGGTTTCAATATCCTAGTGTCTGAAGCATAATTCCTCTTCTTACTCTCTTGGAACTTGAAACTACAATAAGTATTACTATTATATCAGTATATAAAGCATATAAATTGATCTGTACCACTCCATGACAAGCAGAAGAATTTTAGACCATTTCTTAGTCCTCCTCAATGCCAGACAGTTTGATTTCCTTGCTGTACTGAGCATCCTTATCAAATGGACTGATAATAAATGAGTGTTCTAATATCCTAGTGCCCGAAGATTAACTCTCTTCCTGCTCTCTTGGAACTTAGAACCACAATCGATATTATGTATATAACTTTTAGACCGTCTCTTAGTCCTCCTCAATGCCAGATAGACTTCCATGCTGTACTGAGCATCTTTATAAATTGGACTGATAGGAAATGAGTGTTTTAATATCCTAGTGCTTGAAGATTAACCCTCTTCCCGCTCTCTTGGAACTTAAAACTACAAAATATATAAATAGCAAAGAGTTAGCTTTTTTTATGTCCACGACTAAAATCACATCAGGGATATATACGCTAGTGTGGTATTCAATTGGACTACAATAAATCCCATGATAAACTATTCCTCTTAAGGGCATCGTTTAGAAAATGCAACCTTAATAAAGTTAAAAATCAACATCAGCAATTGTTAGCCTCCCTTGAAATTGAAAATCACATTAAGTTGAAAGATCATTCCATCTTGCAGTCCTCCTCAATGCCAGACAATTTGATTTCCATGTTGTACTGAGCATCTTTATAAAATGGACTCATAGAAAATGAATGTTCTAATATCCTAGTGCCTGAAGATTAACCCTCTTCCTGCTCTCTTGGAACTTAGAACTACAATAGATATTATAATAATCAAAGAATTTTAGTAGCACATCTCCAAAAGTTTGTCCTCCTCAATGCCAGACAGTTTGATTTCCATGCTGTGGCTGAGCATACTTATAAAATGGACAGATAGGAAATGAGTGTTTTAATATCCTAGTGCTTGAAGATTAACCCTCTTCCCGCTCTCTTGGAACTTAAAACTACAAAATATATAAATAGCAAAGAGTTAGCTTTTTTTATGTCCACGACTAAAATCACATCAGGGATATGTACGCTAGTGTGGTATTCAATTGGACTACAGTAAAACCCATGATTAACTATTCCTCTTAAGGGCATCGTTTAGAAAATGTAACCTTAATAAAGTTCAAAATCAACACTATAGAAATATTATCATTATTTATATTCGTCCTTCTCCTCATCTTTTTGTCAGAATAAGTTTACTTCTTTGTAGCCTTGAATAAACATATAAATAATTATTTTATTTATTTTTTTTTTTTACTTGTAGATCTTGGTTAGCGCCATCATTAACTCTGGACCCCGTGAGGATTCCACCCGTATTGGTCGTGCCGGTACCGTCCGTCGTCAAGCTGTTGATGTGTCGCCATTGCGTCGCGTTAACCAGGTAAGAAATTCATATAGAATTCTCATGTCTCTGTTGGCCAACCAACGATGGCGTATAGTTCGTGCAGAGACTGTGCTCTTATAATGTTGGCCAGATGAAACATCTATCTTATCCGTAGCGTCACAATGTGTAATTAGCAGACATTTGGCGTATGAACTGAAGAGACATTAAATTCATTTACAAAATCATAATTATTATTATTATTATTACATATTTATTTATATTTTATTAACTTTATTTTCTTTTTCTTTAGGCTATCTGGCTGCTGTGCACTGGAGCCCGTGAGGCTGCTTTCAGGAATATCAAGACCATTGCCGAGTGCTTGGCCGATGAGCTGATCAACGCCGCTAAGGTACAAAAGAAAAAGAAAAAAACTGCAATTATAGATAGATCGATAGTATTATTAATAATAGAAGTGTGTCTACTCTAATGCTGCGCATTGTATTATCAAAGTGTGCTGCCTCGCTTGTAGACAAAATTAGGAGCATTAGTTCAGCATTCGTTCACAACCGAAAAGATCAAGAATATTTTAATGTTTTTGGTCTATAGTAGCGTTCGTTACATTTACATGCATATGCATAAGTCATTATAGATAGATAGATCGATAGTATTATTAATAATAGAAGTGTGTCTACTCTAATGCTGCGCATTGTATTATCAAAGTGTGCTGCCTCGCTTGTAGACAAAATTAGGAGCATTAGTTCAGCATTCGTTCACAACCGAAAAGAACAAGAATATTTTAATGTTTTTGGTCTATAGTAGCGTTCGTTACATTTATATGCATATATAAGTCAAGATCGTATATAATAGTTATATTATTGGTCCAATCTAATTCTACATTATGACATTTGGATATTGATGTAGACTCGCTTTTGGACAATATTAATATCTTTTATTATCCTTGTGCTTATGGTAATTCTCAGCTTAATGCACACGAGAAACGTAGAAGAACAATTATTATTATTATTATAATTATAATTAATTATTACTTTATTTTATCTACATATAATAGAATTTTATTAAAATATATTTTTTGCATTTTATTGCAGGGTTCATCCAACTCATACGCTATCAAGAAGAAGGACGAATTGGAACGTGTTGCCAAGTCCAACCGTTAAGAAGACAAAAACTGACAGAAAAACAAAAATATGCAAATTACAAATACTTTTTGTTTAATGTCCGATTAAAATTTGATACTTTAAATGTTTATTTTTTTTTCGTGTACATTTTGTATTTGGCATTGCAAAAATTTGCCTGGTGTTGTTTTTTGGGGGAGTGCTAGAAAACAAAACGTTACACATTAAAATGTTTAACATAGAAATTTTGTGTACGAAAAAACATGCAAAAAAAATAATAAATTAAGATGTGAATCTTTGTACATATGTACATACAATACATTTATCCTTTGCCAAGAGTATATTCATTTTGCCTAGCAGTTTTTTTTAACTCGCAGTGGGACGTATAAACGTTGGCAATAGTTGCCGTGCATTTTTCTTGAGAAATATTTGCACATAAACAATTAAATGTGTTTTTGGCAATTTGTTTTCTCTATTATTACAAACAGTACAGTAACGGCGCTATTTGTTATTTTTTTTTCATTGAATTCGAATTTCTATGAATGTGCAATAATGTTGAAACCGTTATATTTATACGAGTATGTGCATGTATCAATCGAAACCGTGGAAAATGTAAATTTGCCAAAAAAAAAAACTGCAAATTCAAATCGAATAAATACGTAAACATCGATAGAATTTTTAATGTGTTTTTTTTTCTAGAGCTTTCTTGTGTTTGCCATTAATTTTTTTTATAATCAAATCTCAGCTGCGTACCATTTTCAGCAGCCATTTTCTGACAGTCTGGCAACATTGGTGTATACAACATTGCCTGATTCTGTGTTAACTCGCATTTAAACTTGTGCACTTGCTTTTCTTTTTTGCCTAGTTGTTGGCACTGACGACACATAAAAAAGAATATTTGTAACGAAAATTGTTACGTATCAATATTATTATGTTTAATGTTAACAATTTCATTAATAATCAAGTGGCAAGCTGTAGCGGTAGCAGCTTAACAAATACAAATACTATTGATCGTCGACAACACAGTCAGTAAGTATTCATATTCATATTATGATTTTCATTGTAAAATGTAACTAAACTACATACATATATCAAAATTATATTATATTATTTAGATTCCGTGAACATAAGCTTATTGAAGAATTTTGTAAACAGACTAACCTAGCAGATACTATTCAAAAGGTCATTGAAAACTTTATCGAAAAGTACAGTTCAACGCGCAAGCCCGAGCACGCATTGGCGCCGCTCATTTTCCGCTTGGATTTTGAATATATTGAACTGGTTAAACATGCGCCGCAATTGTTGCATCTAATGGTGCGCGAACCACTGCAATTTGCAGATGCAGTTAAATATTCTGTATACGGTCAACTGCGTGATTTACTTAAACTATTAACAAATTCCGAACAAAATAAAGGAATAACAAATATTGATATTGTACAGGTGCATACGCAGTGGCGTCTCATTGATTTGCCAAATCAACAAAATCTTTTATTTAATCTATTAAAAAATAATTGTCCACTTGGCATATCGCTGCTGGTTGGCATATTGTCAGCATATACTCCATCTGAGACTTTGGTGTAAGTTTTTATAATATTAAGTAAAATACAATGTATAATATTTATTAAATTTATTATCTTTCTTTAATTTAGTTTACAATCGATTTGGTATTGTGGCAGCGGCTGTATGCGTAACGGCATACAAACAATATCAACAGAAGGTAAATAAATATATATATATATATATACAGTCGAGTCTCGATAATTCGAAATGGCATGGGGATCATATTTTTTTTTTTTACGAATTATGGAGTATTTCGAATTATTTTCAAATTATTTATTGAATTTCTTTTCAAGGGAACAGAAATTTTTACGAATTATTGAGTATTTCAAATTAACGGGGTACGAATTATCGCGACTCGACTGTATATAATAAAGATATTAATACTTGTAGTATCAGGCATATATCTGATGAATATTAAATTTATTTATTCAACTATCGTATCCTATATCCGTATCGTTCAACATTCAATTTAATGTCATTTTATATTCTGTTTTTGCATCGTAGTTTGCTTTTCATATCATGTCAAAATAAAGTACAAATATTATTCTTTGCTTTCATTGAGTCGTACGAACAGCTACAATTATTGATTTAAAAAAAAAAATATATATATATATATATATTTTTAGATATTTATTTATTTAAAGTATTTTTATTTTGTGCAGCTCCGTTGTGTCCCAACTGTTCCCGGCCTATGAGCGAATACCAAAAACTACGAGTTACCGAAAATTATCGTTTAATTGCAATTTTGCCAAGCACAAGTGTTCAAACATCGCGCAAGCCCAATTCTATACATCGGCCAACTTTGGCGCGCTTAAGAGGTAATCTTTATTTTTTTTATTTTATTTTATTATATTATATTTTATTTAATACTAAAAAATGGAAATTTCTTTTGAACTTTGACAGATTATTGTTACGATTGTCAATTGAAATTAGGTGCAATTTATCAAGTTACCGGGTATTTTGAGTGCACATCTTCGACTTATCAGTTCGAAGCATGTCATCTAAAAAGAATATGAATGGTTCACGCGCACGTCGTCAACCTGTGCAGTTGACTGAATTTTTGCGTGCCGATGTTAAATCGGAGCCAGAGCAACAACAACAACAGCAGCAGCAGCAAAGACAACAACATCAACAACGACATCGTACAGATCGACAACAACGATCAGATCGACAAGATAATCGTCAACGTATGCAACAAAAACAACAACAACAACAACCATTTAATGAGCAACAGCATCAGCAGCAGCAGCAAAAACCAAAGCACAAGTCTAATTATTCTTCTACTCAATCTTCAAGCGGATTTTCTAAATTGTAAGTTTCATATTGCATAAATATATATTTTCTATACCTTTCCAAGTCGTTTGGCGGTAACATATATATTATATATATATATCTATATATATGCTATATATTCTTGATCATTGAATACAATTTTCCTTTTTTTATAAATTATTTTAATATTTGATTTGCTCTTTTTTGTTTTAGCTCACACGCCTCACAAGCCACACCCATTATAAGTGGCAGCAGCGTGGCTTCAAGCAAGGAAAATGATGCCAATAAAAGTAAAACTTGCAATGAACCAACACAAATTTTGACCAAAACTCAAGATTTTGTTGCAATTGCTGATGATTTTCCAGCTGTCGGTTCTAAGCAGAGCAAGAAACCAAAGCCAAGTCCATGTGTAAATGCAGCATCAGCAACAGTTCAAGGAGTAACTGCTTCTTCAACTTCTCAAGGTGGTGGTAATGGCTCAAAACAACATGGAGGAGCAGCAGCAAATTATAGGCAGAACAATAACAAGCAGCATATGGTCGCCAAATGGATTAACTCTATGCGTAAAAATACTGGACAGTCTCAAAAGCAGTTGCAGCAGCAACAGTCACATCAGCAGTCGCAGCAACAGACGCAGCAGCAGCAGCAGCAGTCACAGCCGCATTTGCAGCCGCTATCACAGCAGCAGCAGTCTCAGCAGCCACCGCAGCAGCAGTTGCATCAACAATCGCAGCTACAACCAGAGCAGCAGTCTCTGCAACAATCACTACAACAATCGCAGCAACAATTGCAGCACCAGTCGCAGCAGCAAACGCGTCAACAGAAAATGTCTTTCAGGCAATCAGGAGGAGGCGGCCCACAAGCAAAGAGCGCTTCAATCCAACAAATTGCTCCTATGCCATCCAATGTAGCAATAACAGCACCACCACCAGTAGCAGCAACAACAACAATGCAGTCGTTCGAGCAATCTTCTCGTAATCCACCGCCGGCAAGTATGCCAGATAATGTCCTTAAGATTTCCGAAGTCGGTCATTCAGTTCGTGCTTCTACTGTTCCATTGTCACGTAATCATTATGGAACTGCAGCTGCAGCACAGGCGGAAACCTCGCCTTACAATGATAATCGTTTGCAACGCAAACAATCTTGGCGATGCCAACAGAGCAATCAACGAAATAATAATTATCCAACATCATCTAATCGTTCGAAGGCTTCTTCTTCTTTTAAATCTTCGATGAATGCAACTGCTGGTAAAATTGCTATAAAATCTGTTGTTGGGGTTAAAAATTCATTTCCAGGAGCAGCAGCAAGTCAGTCGCGTGCACAATTTCAGCGACAGCCGCCAGTGGCAAAAAAGGATTTCAAAATGTCTTCGAATAATAATGCTTCACAGTCAAATTTTAAATCACAATCTCGTGTACAATCGCTGTCTACTGCAACATGGAAATCTGGCGCTGGCGGTGGCACTGCACCAGGAGCAGGTTCAGCTGCTAAATTCAAATCATCAACGCAATATCAAAATCAAGCATATGCAACAAAGATGCAAGGAAAACAGAATTTTAAACAAGCACAAAAAATGAAATCACAATCAAAATTTCAAACTCAATCTAAATTTAAATCAACAGCAACATCATCATCATTAGGTTTATGTTCAGGATCAGCATCAACATCACAAGCAGCATCAGGATCAGCAGCGGCATCATCAACATCACAGTCAAGTGCCATGAAATTGCAATCAACAAGCAAAAATCAAATGTCACGTTCATCACAGGCAACACAGCCAAAATTGCAAATAAAGCCGAGTCCACTTCAAAAGGTACAAATCGATGAAGCAGCGCTTGCATCGGGCAGCAATTTAAATTGGAATGCAGTCGAATTTTATCCAAGAATTATAAAAAAGCAAAAGACCAAAAAAATGATTTTAATAAGCGTAAGCTATAAAAAAAAAATCTTATGTTGTCAATGTTGATATTTTACTATCACATCACTTCACGTTATACTTCATTTTCATATTCATATTCATTCATTGTGAAGTTTACACACACACAACACACAGATTTTTTTTTATATAATATTTTTATTATTTATCAAATCTCAAATTCGACACAATCCAATGAATATTTAGATATTAATTTAATTTTATTTTATTAAACATATTTGCAGTAGCTAGAATGAATTTTAGGAACTATTTCAATTTGAAAACTAATATCTAAAATCTAGCTATAATTTGAAGAATTTGTATATATTTCTGGAGTTCCTAAAAATATCCATTTGGAATTCCTGCAAATTCTTTGATTAATTTCAAGATATTAATTTTAAAATTCTTGCAGAGTTATCCTGTTTACATAGTTTAGAACTCGATAATCTTAGGATACTCATATACTTTCGCTCAGATTTAACCGTAAATTCCCTTGACCATTAGATCTATGCATTTGTAACCCCTGAATCTCTGACAGATTATAAATGTTTTTTTTTGCCATGCCAACTTTCATTCGTTACCGGGTAATTTTATTATTATTTTTTTTTTTCCATTCAGGAACGTCGTAAGCGTCAACGTTTCAATCGTACATTGAAACCACAGGCAGTATTTGAGCTAATGTCAGTGCCTACAGAACTTGGTTATCCATCTGCCATTGATATTGATTTCAGTAATCGTATGGCTGTTGTTGAACCACGAACAGATCTTGTATACAATATTGCTGACGGTGTTCCACAATCGTTGAATATCAATGATAATATCAATTACATAAATCAATCGGATTTTCGGCTTACCAGCCTCCCCCCCAATATATCCAATCATAACCCCGATGCAAATACATATCATAATTCTCAAAATATGGAATTTATACCTGATACCGCTGGGCAACTTCAATCATTTATGCAATCTATAGCAAATACAGCAGTTGATCATGAAACTGATTTAGTAAAAGATTCTTCATCTGCATTGGAAGAGGACCAGGCAGCAAAATCAATGTCTGTTGAGGAAGCTATTTCATGGAGTACTACAAGTGAACCAGAGTCAAATGATAGTCAAACAATGTTGACACTTAATTCCATATTGCAACCAAATGAATTTTCATTTTTATTGGCCGATGCTGAGCTATGCCCTGAGATTAATAATAGTCAAAATCAAATTAAAAGTGAGACTGAGACTAATGCAAGTACTGAATCATTATTAAATATGGATGCAGCATCAGAATATTCATTTTTTTCCCAATCTATACTTGATATGAAGTCATCAGGAGATGTACAGAAAGATTTCTTATTGAGCAGTGACAGCCTGAAGAAAAGTTTCGATGAGAGTCAAGAAATGCTTGGGAATCAGCTGTCTGATGCTGCGGCTGAAGTATCTTTATTTCCTCATTGTAGTTTTGATGCCAATTTAAATTTTAAACCCAATGATCAATTAACCTATGAACTGTTCCCAGTGGACAATGCTGGCAGTCAAAATAGAAGTCAGAGTCCAATTCAATCATTGTTGAATATGGATGATACAATGAAACAGTCACCAGATAATACATTCTTTCTAAACGATGATGCTGTGACACATGATAAGCAGCAGCTGCTGGAGGAGCAACAGCAACATCAGCAGCAGCTGGAAAAACAGCAACAGCAAAAGCATATTGATAAGCCTTTGGCAAATTATCTATTATTCTCAAAGGGTAATGCGCAACGTTGCAATGTTGAAGTTGTTTTAAATTTTATGCCACCAAGTGTTAAGAAATTGTATTCAACAATATGCAACAAATATTCAGATTATGCTTTCATCTATGCATTGAGTGCACAGCTTAGCCAAAAAGTAATGCCAATGGAATGTTATGTCAATGTTAAAATGTCACTACTATGCAGCCTCGCCAGCATGGATCCAGATGAGACGCGTACTCCAATTTCAATGTGTATCATTTGTACCGATAGCTGTTTGGCACATCGTCTAATCTATGACATTGGACAACTGGCACAACGTTTTATAGGTCCCAGTGATGCTGGCCTGCAGCAACAAACATCTTTGACGTTGCCAACACGCTACAATTGGATACGTGCCACACCATTATTGATGGCACAGCAAGGTGTCTATTATGCCGGGGATTGGAATAATTTATCACAGGATCAGACTGATGAGCTGGAGAAATCTATTGAGAATGGAAATGTGGCAGTGCCACAATTGCAGACTGTGCAAACATTGGAGGCGGCCGTTTGGACCTATTGGCATCCAGAAAATGCTGCAAATCAAACAAAAGCATTTGTTAAACTTTGCCCGTATGAAAAAAAAAAAAACAAACAAACAAACAAATAATTTTAAATAGCGTTTTTTCAATATCTTTAGTTTAATCTATATATTTCTATATATTTTATAGTATCTTTGGTCTGCCCGTGTATATGGATGATCAAGTGCGTTGCGATGAAGTTTTATGGGACTTTGTGTTGCGCCAGCATACCGATAATATTGATGATAAACTAACTGAAAAAGATTTAGATCCATTTCATATAAGCAATGACGATATGAAAACTATGCTAGAGATCATTTATCATCGTGTTATAGAATTCACGCAGCAAGCTGAACATTTACTAAAAAAATATTATGTTGTCTCACGTAAATTGCATCCAAGTAAGTCAAACAAATAGCAGTATTATCATCATGTGTATCATTATTCTTTCTCACTCTTATTCATGCATCTAACTGCTAACTGTTATCTCTTTCTTTTTCGTATTAACAGCCGCATTCAGTAGCAAAACTTATGTTGTGCTTAAACAATTTGCTGAATCATTTGCAAAGCTATCAATGCGTTTGGAAGTCATTGAATCTGATGTCATTTGTGCCATATTTCATTGTGAATTATTTGTGCGTAATTGTTTTGGTGATGGGGAATATCCGCCACCGTCTATGACCACATTTAATGTCATCTCAAAAGTTGATGAATATATGAATCTCTTTACTCGTTGGTTATACAACTATCTGGAACGTAATGAAGATAAAGTTATTTAATAATCTTTCTTTAACTTTCGATCTGCATAAGCTGTGTGTATTAATGTTAGGCAAAACACTTTACATTACTACTAGTATTATATCTTGTATTTTTTTTTTTTTTTTTTTTTTGTTGGCCAAAATTAACAACCACTAAATATGTTAAATGAAAATGAAAAAAAATAATAAAAAAAATAAATAAGGCCAAACAAAAAAAAAAAAAAAAAAAAAATGTGATTTCAATTATTTGATAATTAACATAAACTAAATACATAGTAGTAGTAGTAGTATTATAATCTAGTATTGAATACTAGAGTACATTCCATATATTTACCCTTTGCAAAAGGTATATATATATATATATATATATACATTCAGCAGCAGCAGCCATGTCGAAATGCGTAAAATTTGTAGTCTAAGTTCTAAGTTCGATATGCAAGGAAACACAATGCGAAAAAAATGTGTCATCTTCAGTTAACGCAGCATATCCAAAAGTTCAAAAATATATTAATCAAAAGACTTACACCAACAGGCATTATCATATAAGTTTGATAATATTATCATTTCCTGTTTAATAGTTATATACATTATGTACCTCATACCACCAAATATATATATATATATATATTTAAGAAAAAGATATTTGATTAATGTCGTTTAATGAAATAAAAACAAATATATTTTTTTCGTTATTAAATTAAAAAAAAAACAAAAAAAACAATTATTTTCTTTATTCACTGTTTGTGTCGTGTCGACTTTTACATTGGTTTTGTTTATCAATTTTATTTTATATCCTTGCACAAGTGCATATCAATTTTGGCCAGTCGGCGGAACGAACGTCATCTTAATTCTTGATCGTTAGGATTAAAAAACTATATCGAAATCGACATCAAACAAATTACGAACGTCCATCCAATCTAACTTTATAAAATTTGGCATAAATATTTCGTACAGTCTTGAGCAGCATTATCGGGGATTATTATATTTTATAGCTGCCATAGGAACGATTCTCAATAAATAAGTTTCTCTCTCCAAAAAGTCATATAACTCTGCCCCGTAAAAACGATCCACATTCAAAAAATAAAAAAATTGTTGTACAAAAAACAAAAATTGCAAGGATATAAAAATCTTCGGCATGCCGAATAAAATAAAAATATAAATAATAAGTTAATGCTTTTTCTTTCGATTACCATATTCAGTTTCCTGAGCAAAACAAAAAAAAAAAAAATTTGTATATGTTTTGTATGTTTTTTTTCTTCCTTTTTTTTTGTGTATGGCGCATAATACAGAAAAAGAATATGAACTTCATATGTGTGTGTGTGTGTGTATTATATATATATATAGTCATATATACTATTATTATTCAGATGATAGTATATAATAATGTTAAGTATGTTATGTTATGTGTAAAAAAAAAAAAATAATAATGCTTATTTATAGATCATGACAAATTAAAAACATACAAAATACATTCAATTCACTTTGGTCCAGTACTGAAATCTCGGATTCCGTTATTTGCCAAGCTTATATTGGTTTTAATTCTTAGTTACTATGGGATTTCATTTTTGTTTTTGTTTTTTTTTAGTCATCTGGGATACATATAGGAATTACGTAATCCCATCATAGTTAGTTTCTAAGAGATTAAGACTAAACTGATGATTTTTCATGATGAGCTTCTCTCTCTCTCTCTCTCTTACTTTTACTCTCACTCTTGCGTTATCTTCGCTTACGGTTTACATCTATCTATAAATTTTACAGTTGAGCATAGAACAAGTTCGGTGTGGTGTGTGTGTGTCTATGTATATAATATATATATATATGTGTGTGTGTGTGTATATTTTAAAGGATTTATTCAATTCCATATTCGTCCATCATCAATAGTCTAAATTGCCTTGTGCTCCAGTTATTATGGCATCTATCCAAATACGTGCCGCCGCATCGGAGGCCGCTTGGAGATTATAGCTACGCTTCTTTGTCTTTACAATAAAGGTACAATGTGGTCGTCCGCTCTTTGATGCATTCAAATGATCCAGATATACCTCATCGATTGTCTACAAATATATATATATATAAAATGAGATCAATAAATTGTTAATTGAATTCAATTATTAAATGATGAAAAAGTCTTACGGCAAAGTAGGCACCACCGCGTGGCTTTCTTTTTGATTTATCCAAGTAATAAATGAGCGCACTGCGCTGTCGATCCAAGACGAACCAACGCCTTGACCATGTATGAAATGTGGCTCCCAATTTATGCAGATAACTGTAATAATTAATTAATAATTAATAAACTCTCTCTTTTCTCTCTCTCTCTCTCTCTCTCTTTCTCTATTGTGTGTGACTATTTACCCGCGACAACTGTGCTCATCGACAAAGACATGCGGACAAAGATCAATTTGATGGCCTGCAGTCTCAATATGATGCCGCAGATTCAAATCTGGCGAGAATATTGGCAGATAACGTGTCAATGGTCGCTGATGCTTTGGCAATACACGTTTCCGTTCACCATTGCCACTGGCACTGCTACTGCCAGTGCCGGCGCCGCTACTGCTGCCACTGCCACTGCCACTGCCCGCTGAGGCGGTATCTTGTGAATTGCTGTTACTGCTGGCGCGTTTATTTTCCAATGTCAAGGATTCATTGCCGCCATTGATAAATTTTGGCGCCTCAATCGATGCATCACAATTATTTGCCTCCGATAATGGACGTGGACTGCTTGCAGCAGGTGCTGCTATTGCGCGTTGTTCCAGTTCTGGTTGTGAATGGCGTTGCTATAAAAAAAAATTAAAGATATAAGATTAGAAAAAATAGGAACGTTTAAAAAATATGAAAAAGATATTGTAGAAAGTGAGAAAAGCTGCGAATTCCTTTACCCAATATACATAGGATAATTTCAGCTAATATCGATAGTCGAAATAACGATAATAATAGAATTATTTGGAGTTCTGATAAATCTGTGTATAGTGCAAAAGTTAAAATCAATTTGACAAAATACATGTAATTCGCCAAAGAAAACTACTCAAATTTTGCTGTATGAATTATCGAAATAATTAATCGAATATTACTTTCGAATTTAATGTGAAGTTCGTTTAATTGATTTGCAAAAAAAAATATAAAATTTATATAGAAAATAAATTGAACGACATTTAAAAAACAATTATTTGCCTCAATTAAATTCAACTTTACGAATTAAGCAAACAAAAATTGAAAATTTTCAAGAGATGACAAGTGCAAATGCACTCCAACACACACACACACACACTCACTAGATAATAACGTTCATTGCGTTGTCGCGTATTCGTATCCACGAGACGATGCTGTACATATGTCATCCACACTGACATATTTTTATGTATGTTAACGTAACGAAACGTATGTAACGGTAAATTCAACGATGACGCTGCTGTCGTGCCTTTTCTTGCTTTGCCGTGTCGTAATGTCTTGTGGCTGATGCTGACTTGCCGTTCGTTACACTTACGATGCGCGTTTGCGAATGCGAATACGAAAACGAAAGCAAAATGCGTATCGCTGCCGACGTTAGCGTCTAACGGTCACTGCTGCTGCTACTATTGGCAGCCAAGTAACGTAACGAGGCGCAGACAAACATTGTCCAGAATTTGCGCGTAACTTGGATTCAAATAGTGTAAAATGAAGAGGAGGCAATTATTATCACGTAATTTTGGCAATGAACTAAATGAACAATTTTTGAATTTATTGACTCTTTACTATTCGATTGTTGTAAACAAATAACGAAAAATTCTAGCGTCAAGGTAAACAACACAACGAAGAAGAAGTGCAAGTGCGCATAACGAGAATCGGACGTAAACTGGCAGCGAAAGAGATGAAAAAAAAAAAAAAAATTCTTTTTCAAAATTGCGACGATGGACGACGACGACGGCATCAGCAAAAGTTTAAGAAAATGAAAAATATATTATAATCGTGTATTAATATGTATGTGTACAGTTGCTCTTAAAATTCTGCGTATATGTACATCAAAAAATATAATAGTAAAAAATTAAATTAAAAATAAATGAGAACAAAATTTATGCAAAAATGTACAAATAATTTTTGAAATATTAAAAAACTATTTTATAAAATTAATAGAAAAAGTAGTTAAAATAAAATTTGAGTAGAAAAAGAAATGTTGAATTTTAATAATTGATTGTATTCCTATAATAATTCTATTATCAAATAAGTTAAATATGTTGTAACATTGTCTTCCAGGTGTATAATTTTCTAATGATATTTCTGTTAATTCATATAGACCAACTATAGTACAGTAAATGCTATAAAAAAAAATATGTTAGTAGCACAAGTAAAAATTGTGTACAATAATTTAACATTCATTATATCATTAATTTCTCCTAAAGTGTATACAAAGTTTTGTGAGCAAGTGTAGTTTATATCACACGACGATGGTGAGGGCGATGGTGAAGATTTTTTGTTCTTAAATAAGTATTTGTCAAAAATAAAATAGCAAATGAAATTTCAACGATGAGAGCCAAAAATAAAAAAAAAAAAAAAAAAAAAACACTCAGCAAGCAGCAGCTAACGACCCGATGATCGATTTGCAAACTCTTGCTCCTGCTTTTGCTCGATCAATGCAAAAGATCATAGAGAAAGAGAGGAAGAAAGAGAACAAAAAAAAAAAACACTAGTGTAAAGAATTAATGTTTAAGTAAGAGAACAGAAATCCGTCGTTGGTTAATAAAAAACTCAAAGGTCAAAAGTATTTCTAAATATACAAAAAAATATATGTATATATAAACGTCACAAATAGTTTCAAAATATGACTAGCTCGACCTTAACATCATTTTGAATACCTTTGCAAGGGTATATCAATTTTAATATGTATTTATTCTTAGCAAATGAGTTCAAATCCATCTGGTAATTTGTTCAATCCAAACATAATACAAGGAATTCTTATTGCTTTAAGTTGTATATATATTGGAACTACTCGGATTGAAATACTGCAGCAACTTATTACCGGTTAAAACTAAAAAAATATTTAAATTTAATGACGTCTAATACATGTCAGCCAAATTAAGTGCAAAATCACGCCATTATATCATATTATATGTAGCTGCCAGCCAGCGAAATGATCGATCGAAAAATTGAGTCTTTGTATGAAAAACTTTCATAAGGTGATCAACATAAAATTTACAGAATTTTGTTTTAATAATATCAAACATATAATGATTTGGCAAGTTTGATGCAAATCGATGTACTATATATCTATATAGCCAATATATGAAAAAATCACACAAAAATCAAATTTTATATATGAATAATTTTTCCCGTAAGTTCGCAAAGTTATGAAACCTACGGCACGCGGCAGATAACGTTGAGCTTTTGTTTGTTTTACCCGGTATTCGTAGCGTACAGTGAGTATGATGATTATGTGAAACCAGCAAATGTATGCAAGGTCTATAAGATGGCGATAGCTAGGCTTCATCAAGTATATATGGATATTCAACAGTTGAATCGGTAGGTTCGTATCTTGAAGTAAATCAAGATCAAGTCTGTTTAGGATTTTTATCACTTCGCTTTATCGCTTTCAGAATAAGTCAGCATATATTCAAATAGAGAACAACAGGCACAATTTTAAAGTTATATATTGAAACACTTTTGTAACACTTATAATCTGAATGATCGATGAAAATTCTTTACCAGATTATCGGATTATAATTTTATATTTTCCGCACATGGCTACAGGGTATTACACAGTCGAGCACACACAATTTATTTTGTTTTTCTTGTTTGCATACTAAAATTTGAAGACTTACAGTTGCAAGTAATTGCAAGATATTATAATCTAATATTATATTTTTTTTTTTGCAGTAGTCTTATAAGAAGAGACAGTCATAGGCGATGCTAGCATCTAGTAGCATCAGAGTAAACATTGACACATAAACCGTTGCTTTTGTTGTTGTTGTTGTTTTTTTTCGGGTATTATACAACGCAAGTGACTAATTAATTAGAAATGATTAATCAGACAAACGAAATGAACATATAAATGATTAATTTCAATTTCAATGAATTTCTATTTTTTTTTTTTTTTTTTTTTGTTTTGCCCAATTTCAAATATTGTTTACACGATGAAGCGGAAGAGTAAATAGAGTGGGAAATTTCACTGTCGCCCACCAATTCTTGCTTTCTTTCATTTCATTTAATTTTTTTTTGTCTTTATTTTGTCTTCACTTTCACTCTTTTTTTTCTACTTTTGACTGTATGGCAAATATGTTGCCGTCACTTGCCTCTTGGCATAGCTTTGAAGCTTTGTTGCTGCTGCTGTTGCTGGTCATATGCGACTCACCTGTTGACTGCCTGCTGCTGCTGTTGCTGCTGCTGCTGTTGTTGTCGCTGCTGCTAATTTTGTTTTTGAATTTCCATCAGCTGACGCATTGTTTTCCTTATCGTGCATTTTCTTTAGCTGCTCTTGTTCGTGTTGCTGTTGTTGTTGTTGTTGTTGTTGTTGTGTTGTCTCCTCATTGAGCTTTAGCATTTCAGTTTTTTCAAACAGTTTGGCATCTTTGCCGCCGCTGCAAGAGAAAGAGTAGAGAGAAAGATTAGAGAAATATTTGCATACTCTACCATATGTTTATATATATATATATATGTATATATAGATGATATATTTGCTGTCTATAACTCTATGTGAATGTATTTCTCTACCAGCATGGGATCATTGCATTTAGCTTATCCATGGCGATGACTAATGCAGCTGTTGCTGCTATTGCTGCTACTGCTGCTCTGTTGCTGCTGTCAACTGTTGTCTCGCGCTCCGTTTGACTGACTAAGCGTCAGAGGCACAACACTGAGGGAATCGGAATCGAAATCGAAATCGGAATTGAACCCGCAAACTTGCAATGTGACGAGCGTGGCGGGTTGATGAAAGGGCAGAGTTGCGGATAAAGAAGGGGCAACGCAACACAGTAGGCAATGTAGCCGACAGTTGGCGCTCTTCCACACACACACACACACACACATACACACACAGTATATGAATCTATATGATTATAAAACAAAGTGAGTGCGAGCGAGAGCGAGCAAGCAAACAAACAGCTGATAAGCTTATCAACAGCAACAACAATGGCTGCGTTATTTGTCGTAATTGCAGTGGAATTCAGATTCAGGTGACGTCGTCCGTCGTCGTCGTCGATGTCGTTGTATCGTCGTATCGTCGTCTCGGTTTGTCGTCTTCTTCTCAACAATGCCGTTTAAGCAACTGAGCAAACGATCGAACATACAGCACGAGCTAAACGAGAGACTTTGAATCCGATTTCCGAAACGGAATCGGAATCGGAGTAGCTCAAAATATACAAATATAAATGAATGAAGCGAGGGGCTATGCGAATCGGAGTCAGAACTCAAACTCAAAGTCGGACTCGGACTCGGACTTAGACTCAACGACATCAAAGTCAATGTCGGAGTCGTAGTCGTAGTCATAGTCGTAGTCGTAGTTATGCCGTCGCCATTAAGTTAAGCAAGTGTAGTATATGGTATAACACTAATCGAAACTTACAATATTTGCTTTTTATTTTCTGTATGTATGTACGTTCGTTTGTCGCATTTATTTGTTTATTTCCGTCCGCCACAAAATCTCTCCCTTTCTCACTTCATTTCTCCCTCTCAATATTCATCTCTTTTTCTCTCTCTCTCTCTTTGCCTAAACATATAAAGAAAACTGAATATACCTTTTACTTTTGTAATTGTAGGGTATCAACAAAAATAAACTACACGTAATTTGAAAACCTGTTTTATTCATATTGATCTGTCGGCACAATGCAGCACAACAATTGGTGTTGCTGATTGTGCCGACAGATCAATATGAATAAAACAGGTTTTCAAATTACGTGTAGTTTATTTTTGTTGATACCCTACAATTACAAAAGTAAAAGGTATATTCAGTTTTCTTTATATGTTTAGGCAAAGAGAGAGAGAGAGAAAAAGAGATGAATATTGAGAGGGAGAAATGAAGTGAGAAAGGGAGAGATGAACTGAGAAAGGAAGAAATGATGTGAGAGAAATGAGAAGTAAGAGAGATGGGAAGTGAGAGAGATGGATGAGCAGTAAGAGAGTAATGCGAAATGAGATAGAGGAATGAGAAGGTTTGTCTGATTAATCATTTCTAATTAATTAGTCACTTGCGTTGTATAATACCCGAAAAAAAAACAACAACAACAAAAGCAACGGTTTATGTGTCAATGTTTACTCTGATGCTACTAGATGCTAGCATCGCCTATGACTGTCTCTTCTTATAAGACTACTGCAAAAAAAAAAATATAATATTAGATTATAAAATCTTGCAATTACTTGCAACTGTAAGTCTTCAAATTTTAGTATGCAAACAAGAAAAACAAAATAAATTGTGTGTGCTCGACTGTGTAATACCCTGTAGCCATGTGCGGAAAATATAAAATTATAATCCGATAATCTGGTAAAGAATTTTCATAGATCATTCAGATTATAAGTGTTACAAAAGTGTTTCAATATATAACTTTAAAATTGTGCCTGTTGTTCTCTATTTGAATATATGCTGACTTATTCTGAAAGCGATAAAGCGAAGTGATAAAAATCCTAAACAGACTTGATCTTGATTTACTTCAAGATACGAATGAATCGGTAATTCAACTGTTGAATATCCATATATACTTGATGAAGCCTAGCTATCGCCATCTTATAGACCTTGCATACATTTGCTGGTTTCACATAATCATCATACTCACTGTACGCTACGAATACCGGGTAAAACAAACAAAAGCTCAACGTTATCTACCGCGTGCCGTAGGTTTCATAACTTTGCGAACTTACGCGAAAAATTATTCATATATAAAATTTGATTTTTGTGTGATTTTTTCATATATTGGCTATATAGATATATAGTACATCGATTTGCATCAAACTTGCCAAATCAAAATATGTTTGATATTATTAAAACAAAATTCTGTAAAATTTATGTTGATCACCTTATGAAAGTTTTTCATACAAAGACTCAATTTTTCGATCGATCATTTCGCTGGCTGGCAGCTACATATAATATGATATAATGGCGTGATTTTGCACTTAATTTGGCTGACATGTATTAGACGTCATTAAATTTAAATATTTTTTAGTTTTAACCGGTAATAAGTTGCTGCAGTATTTCAATCCGAGTAGTTCCAATATATATACAACTTAAAGCAATAAGAATTGCTTGTATTATGTTTGGATTGAACAAATTACCAGAGGGATTTGAACTCATTTGCTAAGAATACATATTAAAATTGATATACCCTTGCAAAGGTATTCAAAATGATGTTAAGGTCGAGCTAGTCATATTTTGAAACTATTTGTGACGTTTATATGTATATATATTTTTTGTATATTTAGAAATACTTTTGACCTTTGAGTTTTTTATTAACCAACGACGGATTTCTGTTCTCTTACTTAAACATTAATTCTTTACACTAGTGTTTTTTTTGTTCTCTTTTTTCCTCTCTTTCTCTATGATCTTTTGCATTGATCGAGCAAAAGCAGGAGCAAGAGTTTGCAAATCGATCATCGGGTCGTTAGCTGCTGCTTGCTGAGTGTTTTTTTTTTTATTTTTGGCTCTCATCGTTGAAATTTCATTTGCTATTTTATTTTTGACAAATACTTATTTAAGAACAAAAAATCTTCACCATCGCCCTCACCATCGTCGTGTGATATAAACTACACTTGCTCACAAAACTTTGTATACACTTTAGGAGAGAAATTAATGATATAATGAATGTTAAATTATTGTATACAATTTTTACTTGTGCTACTAACATATTTTTTTTTTATAGCATTTACTGTACTATAGTTGGTCTATATGAATTAACAGAAATATCATTAGAAAATTATACACCTGGAAGACAATGTTACAACATATTTAACTTATTTGATAATAGAATTATTATAGGAATACAATCAATTATTAAAATTCAACATTTCTTTTTCTACTCAAATTTTATTTTAACTACTTTTTCTATTAATTTTATAAAATAGTTTTTTAATATTTCAAAAATTATTTGTACATTTTTGCATAAATTTTGTTCTCATTTATTTTTAATTTAATTTTTTACTATTATATTTTTGATGTACATATACGCAGAATTTTAAGAGCAACTGTACACATACATATTAATACACGATTATAATATATTTTTCATTTTCTTAAACTTTTGCTGATGCCGTCGTCGTCGTCGTCGTCGTCCATCGTCGCAATTTTGAAAAAGAATTTTTTTTTTTTTTTTTTTCATCTCTTTCGCTGCCAGTTTACGTCCGATTCTCGTTATGCGCACTTGCACTTCTTCTTCGTTGTGTTGTTTACCTTGACGCTAGAATTTTTCGTTATTTGTTTACAACAATCGAATAGTAAAGAGTCAATAAATTCAAAATTTGTTCATTTAGTTCATTGCCAAAATTACGTGATAATAATTGCCTCCTCTTCATTTTACACTATTTGAATCCAAGTTACGCGCAAATTCTGGACAATGTTTGTCTGCGCCTCGTTACGTTACTTGGCTGCCAATAGTAGCAGCAGCAGTGACCGTTAGACGCTAACGTCGGCAGCGATACGCATTTTGCTTTCGTTTTCGTATTCGCATTCGCAAACGCGCATCGTAAGTGTAACGAACGGCAAGTCAGCATCAGCCACAAGACATTACGACACGGCAAAGCAAGAAACGGCACGACAGCAGCGTCATCGTTGAATTTACCGTTACATACGTTTCGTTACGTTAACATACATAAAAATATGTCAGTGTGGATGACATATGTACAGCATCGTCTCGTGGATACGAATACGCGACAACGCAATGAACGTTATTATCTAGTGAGTGTGTGTGTGTGTTGGAGTGCATTTGCACTTGTCATCTCTTGAAAATTTTCAATTTTTGTTTGCTTAATTCGTAAAGTTGAATTTAATTGAGGCAAATAATTGTTTTTTAAATGTCGTTCAATTTATTTTCTATATAAATTTTATATTTTTTTTTGCAAATCAAATAAACGAACTTCATTTTAAATTCGAAAGTAATATTCGATTAATTATTTCGATTATTCAGACAGCAAAATTTGAGTAGTTTTCTTTGTATTTTGTCAAATTGATTTTAACTTTTGCACTATACACAGATTTATCAGAACTCCAAATAATTCTATTATTATCGTTATTTCGACTATCGATATTAGCTGAAATTATCCTATGTATATTGGGTAAAGGAATTCGCAGTTTTTCTCACTTTCTACAAATATTTTTAATATTTTTTAAGCGTTCCTATTTTTTCTAATCTTATATCTTTAATTTTTTTTTTTATAGCAACGCCATTCACAACCAGAACTGGAACAACGCGCAATAGCAGCACCTGTTGCAAGCAGTCCACGTCCATTATCGGAGGCAAATAATTGTGATGCATCGATTGAGGCGCCAAAATTTATCAATGGCGGCAATGAATCCTTGACATTGGAAAATAAACGCGCCAGCAGTAACAGCAATTCACAAGATACCGCCTCAGCGGGCAGTGGCAGTGGCAGTGGCAGCAGTAGCGGCGCCGGCACTGGCAGTAGCAGTGCCAGTGGCAATGGTGAACGGAAACGTGTATTGCCAAAGCATCAGCGACCATTGACACGTTATCTGCCAATATTCTCGCCAGATTTGAATCTGCGGCATCATATTGAGACTGCAGGCCATCAAATTGATCTTTGTCCGCATGTCTTTGTCGATGAGCACAGTTGTCGTGGGTAAATAGTCACACACAATAGAGAAAGAGAAAGAGAGAGAGAGAGAGAGAGAGAGAGAAAGCGAGAGTTTATTAATTATTAATTAATTATTACAGTTATCTGCATAAATTGGGAGCCACATTTCATACATGGTCAAGGCGTTGGTTCGTCTTGGATCGACAGCGCAGTGCGCTCATTTATTACTTGGATAAATCAAAAAGAAAGCCACGCGGTGGTGCCTACTTTGCCGTAAGAATTTAATTTAATAATTGAATTCAATTAACATTTTATTGATCTCATTTTATATATATATATTGTAGACAATCGATGAGGTATATCTGGATCATTTGAATGCATCAAAGAGCGGACGACCACATTGTACCTTTATTGTAAAGACAAAGAAGCGTAGCTATAATCTCCAAGCGGCCTCTGATGCGGCGGCACGTATTTGGATAGATGCCATAATAACTGGAGCACAAGGCAATTTAGACTATTGATGATGGACGAATATGGAATTGAATAAATCCTTTAAAATATACACACACACATATATATATTATATACATAGACACACACACACACCACACCGAACTTGTTCTATGCTCAACTGTAAAATTTATAGATAGATGTAAACCGTAAGCGAAGATAACGCAAGAGTGAGAGTAAAAGTAAGAGAGAGAGAGAGAGAGAAGCTCATCATGAAAAATCATCAGTTTAGTCTTAATCTCTTAGAAACTAACTATAATGGGATTACGTAATTCCTATATGTATCCCAGATGACTAAAAAAAACAAAAACAAAAATGAAATCCCATAGTAACTAAGAATTAAAACCAATATAAGCTTGGCAAATAACGGAATCCGAGATTTCAGTACTGGACCAAAGTGAATTGAATGTATTTTGTATGTTTTTAATTTGTCATGATCTATAAATAAGCATTATTATTTTTTTTTTTTTACACATAACATAACATACTTAACATTATTATATACTATCATCTGAATAATAATAGTATATATAACTATATATATATATATAATACACACACACACACATATGAAGTTCATATTCTTTTTCTGTATTATGCGCCATACACAAAAAAAAAGGAAGAAAAAAAACATACAAAACATATACAATTTTTTTTTTTTGTTTTGCTCAGGAAACTGAATATGGTAATCGAAAGAAAAAGCATTAACTTATTATTTATATTTTTATTTTATTCGGCATGCCGAAGATTTTTATATCCTTGCAATTTTTGTTTTTTGTACAAAAATTTATTATTTTTTTTATTGTGGATCGTTTTTACGGGGCAGAGTTATATGACTTTTTGGAGAGAGAAACTTATTTATTGAGAATCGTTCCTATGGCAGCTATAAAATATAATATTCCCCGATAATGCTGCTGAAGACTGTAAGAAATATTTATGCCAAATTTTATAAAGTTAGATTGGATGGACGTTCGTAATTTGTTTGATGTCGATTTCGATATAGTTTTTTAATCCTAACGATCAAGAATTAAGATGACGTTCGTTCCGCCAACTGGCCAAAATTGATATACACTTGTGCAAGGATATAAAATAAAATTGATAAACAAAACCAATGTAAAAGTCGACACGACACAAACAGTGAATAAAGAAAATAATTGTTTTTTTTTAATTTAATAACGAAAAAAAAAATATATTTGTTTTTATTTCATTAAACAACATTAATCAAATATCTTTCTTAAATATATATATATATATATATTTGGTGGTATGAGGTACATAATGTATATAACTATTAAACAGGAAATGATAATATTATCAAACTTATATGATAATGCCTGTTGGTGTAAGTCTTTTGATTAATATATTTTTGAACTTTTGGATATGCTGCGTTAACTGAAGATGACACATTTTTTTCGCATTGTGTTTCCTTGCATATCGAACTTAGAACTTAAACTACAAATTTTACGCATTTCGACATGGCTGCTGCTGCTAAATGTATATATATATATATATATAGATATATATATATATATATACCTTTTGCAAAGGGTAAATATATGGAATGTACTCTAGTATTCAATACTAGATTATAATACTGCTACTACTACTGTGTATTTAGTTTATGTTAATTATCAAATAATTGAAATCACATTTTTTTTTTTTTTTTTTTTTTTGTTTGGCCTTATTTATTTTTTTATTATTTTTTTCATTTTCATTTAACATATTTAGTGGTTGTTAATTTTGGCCAAAAAAAAAAAAAAAAAAAAAAAATACAAGATATAATACTAGTAGTAATGTAAAGTGTTTTGCCTAACGTTAATACACACAGCTTATGCAGATCGAAAGTTAAAGAAAGATTATTAAATAACTTTATCTTCATTACGTTCCAGATAGTTGTATAACCAACGAGTAAAGAGATTCATATATTCATCAACTTTTGAGATGACATTAAATGTGGTCATAGACGGTGGCGGATATTCCCCATCACCAAAACAATTACGCACAAATAATTCACAATGAAATATGGCACAAATGACATCAGATTCAATGACTTCCAAACGCATTGATAGCTTTGCAAATGATTCAGCAAATTGTTTAAGCACAACATAAGTTTTGCTACTGAATGCGGCTGTTAATACGAAAAAGAAAGAGATGCATGAATTAGCAGTTAGATGCATGAATAAGAGTGAGAAAGAATAATGATACACATGATGATAATACTGCTATTTGTTTGACTTACTTGGATGCAATTTACGTGAGACAACATAATATTTTTTTAGTAAATGTTCAGCTTGCTGCGTGAATTCTATAACACGATGATAAATGATCTCTAGCATAGTTTTCATATCGTCATTGCTTATATGAAATGGATCTAAATCTTTTTCAGTTAGTTTATCATCAATATTATCGGTATGCTGGCGCAACACAAAGTCCCATAAAACTTCATCGCAACGCACTTGATCATCCATATACACGGGCAGACCAAAGATACTATAAAATATATAGAAATATATAGATTAAACTAAAGATATTGAAAAAACGCTATTTAAAATTATTTGTTTGTTTGTTTGTTTTTTTTTTTTTCATACGGGCAAAGTTTAACAAATGCTTTTGTTTGATTTGCAGCATTTTCTGGATGCCAATAGGTCCAAACGGCCGCCTCCAATGTTTGCACAGTCTGCAATTGTGGCACTGTTGCGCATTACCCTTTGAGAATAATAGATAATTTGCCAAAGGCTTATCAATATGCTTTTGCTGTTGCTGTTTCTCCAGCTGCTGCTGATGTTGCTGTTGCTCCTCCAGCAGCTGCTGATTATCATGTGTCACAGTATCATCGTTTAGAAAAAATGTATTATCTGGTGACTGTTTCATTGTATCATCCATATTCAACAATGATTGAATTGGACTCTGACTTCTCTTTTGACTGCCAGCATTGTCCACTGGGAACAGTTCATAGGTTAATTGATCATTGGGTTTAAAATTTAAATTGGCATCAAAACTACAATGAGGAAATAAAGATACTTCAGCCGCAGCATCGGACAGCTGATTCCCAAGCATTTCTTGACTCTCATCGAAACTTTTCTTCAGGCTGTCACTGCTCAATAAGAAATCTTTCTGTACATCTCCTGATGACTTCATATCAAGTATAGATTGGGAAAAAAATGAATATTCTGATGCTGCATCCATATTTAATAATGATTCAATTTTACTCTGACTCTGACTCTCAGTACTTGCATTAGTCTCAGTCTCACTTTTAATTTGATTTTGACTATTATTAATCTCAGGGCATAGCTCAGCATCGGCCAATAAAAATGAAAATTCATTTGGTTGCAATATGGAATTAAGTGTCAACATTGTTTGACTATCATTTGACTCTGGTTCACTTGTAGTACTCCATGAAATAGCTTCCTCAACAGACATTGATTTTGCTGCCTGGTCCTCTTCCAATGCAGATCAAATGCATAGATCTAATGGTCAAGGGAATTTACGGTTAAATCTGAGCGAAAGTATATGAGTATCCTAAGATTATCGAGTTCTAAACTATGTAAACAGGATAACTCTGCAAGAATTTTAAAATTAATATCTTGAAATTAATCAAAGAATTTGCAGGAATTCCAAATGGATATTTTTAGGAACTCCAGAAATATATACAAATTCTTCAAATTATAGCTAGATTTTAGATATAAGTTTTCAAATTGAAATAGTTCCTAAAATTCATTCTAGCTACTGCAAATATGTTTAATAAAATAAAATTAAATTAATATCTAAATATTCATTGGATTGTGTCGAATTTGAGATTTGATAAATAATAAAAATATTATATAAAAAAAAATCTGTGTGTTGTGTGTGTGTAAACTTCACAATGAATGAATATGAATATGAAAATGTATAACGTGAAGTGATGTGATAGTAAAATATCAACATTGACAACATAAGATTTTTTTTTTATAGCTTACGCTTATTAAAATCATTTTTTTGGTCTTTTGCTTTTTTATAATTCTTGGATAAAATTCGACTGCATTCCAATTTAAATTGCTGCCCGATGCAAGCGCTGCTTCATCGATTTGTACCTTTTGAAGTGGACTCGGCTTTATTTGCAATTTTGGCTGTGTTGCCTGTGATGAACGTGACATTTGATTTTTGCTTGTTGATTGCAATTTCATGGCACTTGACTGTGATGTTGATGATGCCGCTGCTGATCCTGATGCTGCTTGTGATGTTGATGCTGATCCTGAACATAAACCTAATGATGATGATGTTGCTGTTGATTTAAATTTAGATTGAGTTTGAAATTTTGATTGTGATTTCATTTTTTGTGCTTGTTTAAAATTCTGTTTTCCTTGCATCTTTGTTGCATATGCTTGATTTTGATATTGCGTTGATGATTTGAATTTAGCAGCTGAACCTGCTCCTGGTGCAGTGCCACCGCCAGCGCCAGATTTCCATGTTGCAGTAGACAGCGATTGTACACGAGATTGTGATTTAAAATTTGACTGTGAAGCATTATTATTCGAAGACATTTTGAAATCCTTTTTTGCCACTGGCGGCTGTCGCTGAAATTGTGCACGCGACTGACTTGCTGCTGCTCCTGGAAATGAATTTTTAACCCCAACAACAGATTTTATAGCAATTTTACCAGCAGTTGCATTCATCGAAGATTTAAAAGAAGAAGAAGCCTTCGAACGATTAGATGATGTTGGATAATTACTATTTCGTTGATTGCTCTGTTGGCATCGCCAAGATTGTTTGCGTTGCAAACGATTATCATTGTAAGGCGAGGTTTCCGCCTGTGCTGCAGCTGCAGTTCCATAATGATTACGTGACAATGGAACAGTAGAAGCACGAACTGAATGACCGACTTCGGAAATCTTAAGGACATTATCTGGCATACTTGCCGGCGGTGGATTACGAGAAGATTGCTCGAACGACTGCATTGTTGTTGTTGCTGCTACTGGTGGTGGTGCTGTTATTGCTACATTGGATGGCATAGGAGCAATTTGTTGGATTGAAGCGCTCTTTGCTTGTGGGCCGCCTCCTCCTGATTGCCTGAAAGACATTTTCTGTTGACGCGTTTGCTGCTGCGACTGGTGCTGCAATTGTTGCTGCGATTGTTGTAGTGATTGTTGCAGAGACTGCTGCTCTGGTTGTAGCTGCGATTGTTGATGCAACTGCTGCTGCGGTGGCTGCTGAGACTGCTGCTGCTGTGATAGCGGCTGCAAATGCGGCTGTGACTGCTGCTGCTGCTGCTGCGTCTGTTGCTGCGACTGCTGATGTGACTGTTGCTGCTGCAACTGCTTTTGAGACTGTCCAGTATTTTTACGCATAGAGTTAATCCATTTGGCGACCATATGCTGCTTGTTATTGTTCTGCCTATAATTTGCTGCTGCTCCTCCATGTTGTTTTGAGCCATTACCACCACCTTGAGAAGTTGAAGAAGCAGTTACTCCTTGAACTGTTGCTGATGCTGCATTTACACATGGACTTGGCTTTGGTTTCTTGCTCTGCTTAGAACCGACAGCTGGAAAATCATCAGCAATTGCAACAAAATCTTGAGTTTTGGTCAAAATTTGTGTTGGTTCATTGCAAGTTTTACTTTTATTGGCATCATTTTCCTTGCTTGAAGCCACGCTGCTGCCACTTATAATGGGTGTGGCTTGTGAGGCGTGTGAGCTAAAACAAAAAAGAGCAAATCAAATATTAAAATAATTTATAAAAAAAGGAAAATTGTATTCAATGATCAAGAATATATAGCATATATATAGATATATATATATAATATATATGTTACCGCCAAACGACTTGGAAAGGTATAGAAAATATATATTTATGCAATATGAAACTTACAATTTAGAAAATCCGCTTGAAGATTGAGTAGAAGAATAATTAGACTTGTGCTTTGGTTTTTGCTGCTGCTGCTGATGCTGTTGCTCATTAAATGGTTGTTGTTGTTGTTGTTTTTGTTGCATACGTTGACGATTATCTTGTCGATCTGATCGTTGTTGTCGATCTGTACGATGTCGTTGTTGATGTTGTTGTCTTTGCTGCTGCTGCTGTTGTTGTTGTTGCTCTGGCTCCGATTTAACATCGGCACGCAAAAATTCAGTCAACTGCACAGGTTGACGACGTGCGCGTGAACCATTCATATTCTTTTTAGATGACATGCTTCGAACTGATAAGTCGAAGATGTGCACTCAAAATACCCGGTAACTTGATAAATTGCACCTAATTTCAATTGACAATCGTAACAATAATCTGTCAAAGTTCAAAAGAAATTTCCATTTTTTAGTATTAAATAAAATATAATATAATAAAATAAAATAAAAAAAATAAAGATTACCTCTTAAGCGCGCCAAAGTTGGCCGATGTATAGAATTGGGCTTGCGCGATGTTTGAACACTTGTGCTTGGCAAAATTGCAATTAAACGATAATTTTCGGTAACTCGTAGTTTTTGGTATTCGCTCATAGGCCGGGAACAGTTGGGACACAACGGAGCTGCACAAAATAAAAATACTTTAAATAAATAAATATCTAAAAATATATATATATATATATATTTTTTTTTTTAAATCAATAATTGTAGCTGTTCGTACGACTCAATGAAAGCAAAGAATAATATTTGTACTTTATTTTGACATGATATGAAAAGCAAACTACGATGCAAAAACAGAATATAAAATGACATTAAATTGAATGTTGAACGATACGGATATAGGATACGATAGTTGAATAAATAAATTTAATATTCATCAGATATATGCCTGATACTACAAGTATTAATATCTTTATTATATACAGTCGAGTCGCGATAATTCGTACCCCGTTAATTTGAAATACTCAATAATTCGTAAAAATTTCTGTTCCCTTGAAAAGAAATTCAATAAATAATTTGAAAATAATTCGAAATACTCCATAATTCGTAAAAAAAAAAATATGATCCCCATGCCATCCGTCGAATTATCGAGAACTCGACTGTATATATATATATATATATTTATTTACCTTCTGTTGATATTGTTTGTATGCCGTTACGCATACAGCCGCTGCCACAATACCAAATCGATTGTAAACTAAATTAAAGAGAGAGAGACATAATAAATTTAATAAATATTATACATTGTATTTTACTTTATATTATAAAAACTTACACCAAAGTCTCAGATGGAGTATATGCTGACAATATGCCAACCAGCAGCGATATGCCAAGTGGACAATTATTTTTTAATAGATTAAATAAAAGATTTTGTTGATTTGGCAAATCAATGAGACGCCACTGCGTATGCACCTGTACAATATCAATATTTGTTATTCCTTTATTTTGTTCGGAATTTGTTAATAGTTTAAGTAAATCACGCAGTTGACCGTATACAGAATATTTAACTGCATCTGCAAATTGCAGTGGTTCGCGCACCATTAGATGCAACAATTGCGGCGCATGTTTAACCAGTTCAATATATTCAAAATCCAAGCGGAAAATGAGCGGCGCCAATGCGTGCTCGGGCTTGCGCGTTGAACTGTACTTTTCGATAAAGTTTTCAATGACCTTTTGAATAGTATCTGCTAGGTTAGTCTGTTTACAAAATTCTTCAATAAGCTTATGTTCACGGAATCTAAATAATATAATATAATTTTGATATATGTATGTAGTTTAGTTACATTTTACAATGAAAATCATAATATGAATATGAATACTTACTGACTGTGTTGTCGACGATCAATAGTATTTGTATTTGTTAAGCTGCTACCGCTACAGCTTGCCACTTGATTATTAATGAAATTGTTAACATTAAACATAATAATATTGATACGTAACAATTTTCGTTA
>JBAMBR010005812.1:282500-359741 GCA_037044475.1 Zaprionus obscuricornis | reverse complement strand
GATTATTAAATAAAAAAAAATTAAACAAAAACAAAAACTTGCTTACTTTGATGTCAAGTCATACTAAAATATAGATACATTTATCTTATTACCTTTAGATATTGATTTGTATTCGCATTCATATGCAAAGAGCCAATACCGGACAATTACAGTTCATTTGCAAAGCAATTTTCTGTGTAAGTTTACATGTATTAGTCACAGCATCTAACAGCTCACATCTAACATCTAACAGGTAATTAGTAGTAAAAAGTTTTAGACCCCGGACATAATACAGAGGCAGTGCTGATGCTGACCCACTCTACTGTGTTAGAAATTTTACTGAACGGCTTTTAAACACATTTCTAATTATTTTTCATTACTTTGGCTTGTCGCGAGTCGAGAGTCAACTACATAAAGTCGCTTAGTTTATTGGCCCATCAGTCACTGTGTTTCTGTTGCTGTTGCTGTTGCTGTTGCTATTGGTGTTACTGTTGCTTTTGCTGTTGTTGCGCTTTTGCGGTCGCCGGAGCCATTACATTGAGTTATGAAATGAATTTCAAATTTCGCACAAGAGCGCTAAAATAATTACTAGCTAAATTGTACACACACAAAAACAGTAGCCTCCATTGCTGCAGTCCTGAACTTACTTCTGCCACTTGCCTCCAGGCCTACAGGCCTTTAGGCCGATCTCATGGCTTGCCTCATACATTGCCTCGCCTCGAATTGATACACGCTTAAAATGCATTTGTGATTTATCCGCCAGGCGGACATTTGGCATACAGAACTTTTTCGCTCTGTGCTCTTCACTCGCTATTTGGCTTTTCGTATTTCGCATTTCGATTTACAGAATTCGATTGCGAGCCCGCTGCTGGTTAGCCAGCTGCCTGACCACCAGTAGCTCGTTCATCTGCCACAACGACCAGCTACTGGCTTGGCCCACAGCAATACCTACATACATATATACACACATATCTAACATGGCTAACATGGCCACTTGGTTTTGGTTTCCACTGTGCCGCTCAGCGTGCGTTCTTGGCGTTTGTTAAATTGAAAAGTTTTCGTATTATGTTTATTGCGACGGGCCAACATTTAGGGTGTGCCAACAAGTGTAGGGGGAGATGAAGGCGATTAAAGTCGATGCTTAGCTTTGCTATAGTATAGATGCTACAGTATAGTGTATGCGATATGATGCGATATGCGCATATGTTTTGTATGCCAAGTTACAAATCAGTTTTCACAAGAAATTTTTTTGTATTTTGGCGCTGATATGATCAAATGTCAAGCATTATACCGACTATACCTACCTACAGAACAATCATATATATATATAAATATATATTATATGAAACTTACTAATGTTATTTACTTACTCCTTAGTTTCTTTATCGATCTGATAACATTTCACAAATACTTTGATTTCTGATATTAATGTCTTATATTGCATTAAAGACATAAAGAGAGATAAAGACTTATATATTCAAAACTTGTAATTCTTATATGCCGTCTTGAATTTGTAGTTCCGTGCCGTCTTAGTACAATTTAAAACTTAACAAAACTATGTAAAATGCATGAAATTATAAGCGAAGCAATTTGGACTACCAGGCAAACGGGCGTATCCCGAACTCATTGGGGTAAGCCTTAGAGCCAGAGAATTGGATTCTCATCCTTAGTATCAGTCTCAGTATCAGTCTTAGTCTCACTGTCTGTGTCCGTGTTTGTATCTCTTATTCTAAGATTCAGTCGATGTCAGAAGGCGCCCCGTGGCGAGCCACGGTACATGCAACGACATTATAAAAGGTGTGTAGACTCTATAGGGATCCTCGGGGGCCCGAGACTGACTGAATGACCATAGGATGAACAAAATTTATCCAGTTGCCTGCAATTTTCAGGATAATTAAATGCAAAAAAGTGCAGAGAAGAATTCTAAAATTATTATAATTAAATGCACCCGCCAGAGCGAATTTCAGGTGAATTGTTTTATAATTTGCAACTCGCAGCAAAAGACAGCTGCCCGATTCGCAATTGTGCGACTTGCAATTCTCTCTGATGACGATGCACCTGATCAATGCTGGCAATGGTTACGGATAATGGCAATGGCAATAGCAATGGCGATCACGATTACGATGGCGATGACGATGACGATGGTTAAGTTTGGCTCACTTGTAATAAACTAAATGTTTCCGCTCTTAAATTATTTATTTTGATATTTGGTTAAGACAAACAGCGTCGGAAGACAAGACAGACAAATGTTTAACAATATTTTGATGGCAGCCGCATGGGCATAGCAAATTAGCCCCCAACGGCAAAAGGCCAATGATGTAGGTCGCTCAATGCTTACCGATCGAAAGCAACAATTCAACAATCCAGCAAACGGTCCATCGATGACGATGATGATCATCATCTTTACCATCATCATTATTATCATCTGTAACTGTTGCATAAATGCATGTCATGACAGCTTGTTCATGGCACGGGCATGGGCACGGGTATGGGCACGGGCACGGCATGTAACACCTTTTCTGAGTTGTCGCTTCGTTCCTTCTCTTAGTCGAAATGAATACATATGTCAAAATTTACAATTCATATAAGACGATCAGACTATCGTGCATCGAACGATCTACGATGACAGGCATAACATTTTGCGTATTGCGTACTGAAAACTGGGCGATTTTCATTTGAAAAATCCTTCACAATTATTTTCTGTTGATTCATAACACTTGTAAGCCAAAATCAAAACCAAAGCCAAAGGCAAATGCAAAGGCAAAACCACAACCGCAGTCACACATCGCAGCCAAAAAGAGATGATAATAAATCAAGGGGCATTAAAAGTGTTTTCAATTTCGTCGTAACTCAGAACGCAACCTGACGACGACTCTCTGATTAAGATGAAGTTGCTGATGTTGATGTGGATATGAATGTGAATGTGGATGTGAATGTGTCTGGGGATGAGGCTTCAAATGAATATGATTTGGATGTTGTCCCACGTCATGTTCTACATGTTTGTGAGCATCATTTGAACATTGCCGCAACTGGCGCACTCCGATTCTCCGATTTATGTCTATTACGAGGTACGAGGTACGAGCCACAGTTAGGAAGTCAAGTAGCAACAAATAAAAATACTTTGTATGCCGTTTGTTTTATTCTTTCTATTTTCTTGATTTTTTTTATTTTTTTTATTATTATTGATTTTGTCATGGCGGGCGCTAACACTGCCTATTTCCATTGTTTAACTTTATGGGTAAAGTCTAAAAGTCGAACAATTAATTGGTGATGTGTGGAGCGACCGTCTCCTGTGGCTTTTCACGCATGCGCGCAATTTGATTTTGAAATTTTTTTGATGTGAATTTGATACGCATTCCACTGTGCGAGCCATTTCGTTACGCAGAGCACGAATGGACGTTTGACGAGTTCAAGATTGATCGTGCGTTTAGCATGAACAGACTGCCAGACGACCGCCTGAGATGTTTAAGCCATTAATGGCGCCCATGACGCCCCTTGAAGTGTTTGCTCCCCATTACATTGGCTCAGTCTGTCGTTCTTATGCATACACACACACACACACACACACACACACACACATACATATATACAGAGAGAGAGAGAGAGAGAGAGAGAGATAGGGACAGCAATAAGAACGTCGTTTAGCTAATTAAACGTTTGACAAATGATTTGACATTTTCATTTTCATTTCTGGCAAATGGTTGAACCATTTTCACTCTCATTCTCAATTGTAGGGAAACAGGATTAAGTAGTTCTATTGCATGGCCCAAGATTGTTGACAGCGCATGCGGGCCAGAACCACTTTATATAAAGTAAATAAATTGGTTTTAAGAGCTTAAGATTCGTCTTGTAAATAGATGATGGTGCCAATGAGGCCGATGAGGCCGGGTTGATGATCGCTTGGTTACTGAGATCAGCAGATCAGCATATAGTATTTAGCTTGATGAGCCGTAGATTGACAGTAATTTAAAAGTAGATGATTAAATATTTCGCTGGTGTATGGCTTGATTGAAACGAAACAGCGGGCAATCAATCTACTAAAATCACGAAATTATTTTCATAAAGCTTTCATTTTCCATATGCTCAGAAGAAATAAATATGAATAATTAAAAAAATATAATAAAATGTATAATAAAATGAATAAAAGTTAGGAAAATGAAATGTATGAAATGATACAGATAATTGTATCAGTTTCAGATAATTAGATCAGTCCTATGAAATGTTTGCCAAATGTCTATGAAAATTGAATTTGTGCGATCCATGTGGAACTTAATAAGTGAGAATCAGCCTCTTAGATAGAATGTCGGGTGAGAGAAATGAAAGGCATCGGGTCCCACATTCAAAATGTCAATTCGTCGTCATCATAGTCTTCGTCGCAGTCATCGTCATCACCATCACCATCGCCATCTCAACCGCCAGTTGGTATCGGTGGTTCGGGGTCTTTCTGTGCAATGCTGCTGAAGAAAAAGGGAGTTTGATTAATGTAAAAGCTGCCACTGATATGTCACACGCATGTCAAGTTCTGACATTTGACATTTTGCAAGTGAGAGACGCCAACGCTGCTCGCATGGTGGCTGCCTGGTTGGATGAGCACCACACACAGTAACACACAGACGCACACACATAGTAAAACAAAACATTGGCAACCACCAGCAGTAAAAACAAGAAACTGGAGTGCAAGCAACGAGTGTCTCGTCTCTTTACTTATTTAAAAATACATCGAATACGCGGGGCGTTAATACATCCGTTAGAGTGCCATTTTGTTCGGCAGTCCAACCCTGACTGTTGGTCGTTGGGCCGTAACAGCGAAGGAATCAGAGGGACAAGGACCAAAACTGAAATGAAAATGAAGCTGATGCTGATTCTGAAGCTGAAGCTGATTCTGAAACTGAACCTGAAGCTAAGGCCGAAGTTGACCTCCTGACTTCTTGTTTGTCGTTTTCCATCCCTTTTCCATCATAAGCAGTATATGTGTGAATGTCTGTGTGTAAGTGTGTTCACATGCTCATCCACATTCAAATATATATCCCGTCCCGATCCACATCCTGTGACTTTGCTGCTGGCACTTGACAACGACGACATTTGCGCATAAAAAATGCAACATTATTTGACTGCGAATTAATGTTAAATTGTTGTAGGACGCTTCAAGTCGGCCGAGCGGTTCAGTTTGCTCCGTTGATGTGGGAAATGTCACAATGTGACAGGCGACGCCGACGCCGACAAGTGTACGCATTGTTGTTACTGTACATTTTTATAAATATTTAATTATATTTTGTTTCCATTTTCGGCTGCAGGTCTCTCAACCCACCATACGCCTTCCCCCTTTCTCCTTTCACGTCTCACATCTCGTTACTCGCCACTCGCCTTTCCTTCCACACCCCTGGTCCATTCCTTATAAACATTTGATTAATCACACGCGCTCAGTTACAAGAACATATATATACAGACCAAAAAAAAAAAAAAAAAAATAAAAATAAAAATAATACATATACACAGGCAACCGCAGACATAGACAGAGGCATACAGATACAGATACAGACACTCTCACATAATCGGATACAATTTTCATATCTCACACTCTGGGGAAAGATCAAAGTACTCTTGGGCCTTCGGCAGTGCTATAACAGTCCGTCAATTCGTCCAGAACGAGGCCTCAACTAGTCAGTGAGTGAAACTATTCGCGCATTATGTCTAAATAAACAAACAGATCGTCGATCTGAGATCTGCGATCAACGATCAGCGATCAGACATCGGGATATCCAATTGAACAGTAAAGGAAATCTATTGAAATCTATTTTGCCATCTTGCGATTGTAAGATGTATGGCGCTGGGAATAACGTGTGGGTGGAAAATTTATTTGAAAAACAATTTTCATGAAAAGTATGCGCATACAAAACTGACAGTTTTTGGCTTAAAGAAAAATCAACAAACTGTTTGGGATTATAAATTGCAATCGACTGACCCAAACATAATATTGTTATTGTAGTGAAACACATGGGCGAGTTCTGCTCGTTTCTACCAAGAGCTAATTCGATATAAAGACATAAAGAATTGTTTTCATTTTAGTCAACAATTCTTGAGATGATTCACAAAACATGCTAGTCAGTAGTTCATTCTTATATATTTATATCTTTTGTGATAACTCATATGACAGTTGAACAATATACTAATCTAATCTATGATAACATCTATCTTATTATAAACAACTACGGTTCATCACATATTAATGCACAATTTCGGATGAAATATAACTCTACCAGTTGCAGATACTTTAAATATGAAATATATATATATATATAATATATAGTTATATATTATGATTTATAGTTTGTCGTTATTCTAAAAATGATTTAAGTAAGAAATTTAAAAAGAAAATTTGTTAGTGTAAATTAAAAATAAATCAATTTCGAAAATTTGTTATTAGAATAATAATTATTGCATTTTTTGAGTTAATATTAAAATTTAAATATATTTGTCTACACATGAAATAAAAAAAAAAAAAAAACAAAAAACTTAGATGATTGTCTGATCATTAAAAAATCAAAATAAATCAATCACTTGACGGTTTCATATTTATCATTGAGAATTCTTGACTGCCTCTTTTTTATTCTGTTTAAGCGCCATTAGAGTTCATATATCATTCTTAAAGCAATTTAGACCTCTACGTAGTTTCACCTGTCGTCAGAACATAAATTCACACGTATATCCAATCGATCGTCGAATACCGCAATGCTAACTTAATTTTCATTAGCAAAATTGTTCAGTTAGCTGACATGCCAAAAAGTGCAGGCACTCGACTATTTACGGTTTTGATGGCGTGGTAATGGCGATGGTGTTGGTGTTGGCGATGTCGATGGCGCATCCATTGGCTACAAATGACTTACGGTTTGTGCGTGGTAATGTGGCGAACACCATTGACTACATCATTCGCTGGGCATCGATGGGCCAGTCGCAGTATAAAATTTATGCTATATGCTGCGCCAGCTAAAATCAAAGCCAAGTGCTCATAAATAAATATCGGCCGAGGTGGCTAAATCAAATTTGATTGCATATATAGTATGGGGAGCTACCTGAGAGTTGCCGGTCAGCGCGTCTGCCATTAGTGATTAGTGATTAGTTATACTGAAATTTGTTTGCCATAATTTTTGGACGAGTCACACGTGTGAGCCACAAACACAACACAACAAAAAAGATGCTTTTGCGATCAAGTTGAGTTCATCATCTTCCTCTTTTTCTTTTGCATCAGATCTATGTCTATGTATATTTTTGGCTTTTGGTATTTGTTTTGTTTTTTATTTATTTTATTTTGTTTTTTTTTTTTGTTTTTTAGTTTTGGGACCTACAAAATGTGAATGTGTCTCGCAAGTCGCAGCTTATAATTTGCATATTAATTACATTACTGGAGAACTGAACTGTGCTGAACTTTAGCTTCGACAGCATCTAATCGGTAATGCCGAGAAATTAAAAAAAGATTAATTTAAAGCGATCAGTGAACGCCATTTGCTCATTAGGCAGACGTCGAGTGGATCGGCAAACGAGCTTAAAACTTGGAGCTTGGAGCTTGGATATTGTAGCTTGGCAATTGGAACTTGGAACTTGGCGCTTGGCTCTGTTTTGGAAGGCCAATCAAAAATTTAAATGAAGCTGCAAAGTTCCGAAACTAAGTTGAAATGCTTAATTTTTGTTTTCGGAATTTTCGTATTTTGTTAAATTAATCCCAACAAAATAAAAAAATACGCGGCCAGTTGCGATCTTTAAGAAACAAAATAACAAAAAAAAACTGTTGAGCTATTTTTGCAAGCTGACGTATATAATATATTTCTATATCAAAGTCATATCGGCGATACGTTTTCAGTTGTGATACATTTAATCGAGGGTATCCCAATTTTACCGTATACATACATATGTATGTACGTTTATATGTATATGTATATTGATTACGGTATCTTCCAATACATTGGCTATAAATATTCATAGTCCCGATAGTCCCAACCGCCAATTATTAATCGCAGTATCTAGTCTTTGAATAAGGCTTTTAATTGATCTAGTTTAATCGGGAATCTACTTTTATAATCAGCTTTAATCATGATGGACAGATAGACAAACGAATGACATTGAAAATTGATTCGTTTTCTGATACTGTTTACGAACATATATAATATATATAAATCCTTTTGCCGTTTTACATTTCTATAATCTACGTACACAGTTCCAATAAGTAACTGTTATAAAAAGGAAACGATTATGAAAAGAACAAACAACAATAAATAGACTAGTAGGCTGATACAGATTAATATATAATATATAAATATATAAATATATAATATATAAATATATATTAATATATAATATATAAAAATCATATCTGTAACTGAATATGTAAAGTGACAAAAACTGTATATATTAATTTACATTGTTTTAGCTGAAAAGGAAAACAGAATGCACAAATATAACTACTATAAATACTCGTGTCAATGAGTGTTAACAAACAATACACAAACACACACTTACACACACACACAAAACAAGGCAATATCAAATGTTCATCGACCTTGGTTATCTATCTACTACGACTATGACTACAACTACTACTACTTTAGTAATATTATCATCCATAGCGAATGCTTCTTGACTAGCTACAAAAAATAAAACCAAATCAAGTTCACGTTCCTAAATTAACCGGGTGTAAAACGAATTAAGAAAGTTTTACATTTGACTTTTAAATATCGGTCGGACTTAAGAGCTAACTATTTATAAGTCTGATGTGTGGCCATTATTATGCGCTATGTAAGAAACTCTGTGACGAAAGATTGATTGGCTTATTGAGATATTGAGAAGATAGACAAATCTAGCTGCAATATATTCATCTTTATTTACTGAAGGACGTAAATTTGTATATGGTAATCCTTTTATCTGACATCATTTAAGATTTGTAATTCCCTTTATTCTTTCAACTGATGCATTACGTCACATACATATGTCTACATTTATCTCTTGCCCTTAATGTACATATATGTATGTACATATATTTCCGCACGCGGAGAAAACCGCATTATCCGCTCTGTGACAGTCTCAGTCAAACAAGCAGTAAGTCAACAGCGATCAAATATTGTATGTTACAAATACAAGTTTGAATTCAAATACAGATACAGATGCAGAACCTGATGCAGATGCCGTGCATAAACAGATGCGGATGCGGATGCGAATATTGGTTGACCCTTCTCATAGTCACCCGAAAAGCCGAAAAATGGAAACACCGTGATGAATAGCGTGCTAATTGTTGACAGACAAGCAGCAAAGCGCATGAATGTCAAATGAACAACAAATACATTATATACCTACGTACGACATTTGATTGAGATCGCTGACTACAAGGGCTGCACAGACAGAAAAAAAAAGGATATTGTAGTGCGTTATGGTGCGGTGCGGTACGGTGCAAATGCCAAACAATGAAACGCAACACAAAAGTTGACAACACAGTCGCAATTTTGTGACTGCTTTTGCCTGGTGGTCGAAAAGCAGAGCTTAGGTTGACATTGAGCCGCGTAACTCGTCATCATCATCAACAGACAATCCATGAACAAATTTCTCATTTACTTCTACAATGCATTTATATATGAAAATTATTCTTATCCTTTGCTCAAGCTGCTACTGTTACTGCTACTGATACTGCTGCTGCTGCTGCTGCTGCTGCTGTTACTGCATTTCGAAATGAATTCGAAATTGACTTTGACTTTTCTGACAATTATTAGTTTAACGCATGTTCTGCTTTGCGCCTTGCGTCTGTGTATTCTTGCTGACTCGCTGATTCTTTTTATTTGACTCTTGAAGCGCGAAATTGTTTGTTGTTTTTGCTGCTGCTGGCACTTCACTTTAATTCAAATGCATATCGCCGGGTACGGGTACGGGTACAAGTGAGAATGAGAATGAGAGTGAGAGTACGGGCCCAAACAGGCTGCGCCGGCCAGGCTGTTTTGCTGTTTGAACTTCCTGCGATTGTTCACAGTCTCGCTTCCTTGACAGATCTGTGACAGCCAGAAGCAACTGGCATTGCCTAGTGGTTTCACTCCTCTCCCCTTGCCATGCCTTGCCTTGTCTCAGCTCAATGCTGCTCCATGGATCATGTGGGGTGACTGTCATTTCCTGGATGCTGCTGCTGCTGCTGCTTATATTGTTGCTGCTGCTACTGTTTTCCGATGTTTCTGCTTTGCACTGCATTTGATGGATGCCACTTTGGCCATTGTTTGTAAAGTGTTAATGTGTTGCTATTTGCCATTTGCTGCGGAAATGTAACATTTTCTGCTTCGTTTGGCCAACTGAATGTTGAATTTTCGCCTATTGAATTTGATAATTTTTGAAGGCAAGCACCGCGACTATTTCAATTTTCATTTTTTGACTCACCCCAGTAAAGTGAAAATGTGTTTATTTCTCTACACATTTACATATTATCCTTAAGTTTTATATACAGATATATATATATATATATATATATATACGAAAATAATATGTCTGTATATATAGAAAGAACATAGCGCGACCCTCTCACTGAATCTGTATTGTTGCCCCTTCTCATGCTTAAGTAATCTTAGAGACATGTGCAATGTGCCCGGCTTGTCGCCGATTGTGTGAAAGTCAGTGCTAGGAAAGAGCAACAAAATGAAAGCAAACACACAAGAGAATGGCAGAAAACAAAATAAAATAAAAAAGTAAGAAATACGAAGAGAGACAGAGTGAGATAGAGAAAGAGAGAGAGAGAAAAAAAAAGAAAAACAGAAAAAAAAAAGAAAGATTTAATGTCGACTTTAGGTGATTTATTACCAACAAAATTGCGTCCAGAGCATCACCGCTGAGTGCAACGCAGCGCGTACGCGGGGCTGCAACAAAATAGAAATGGAAATTGTATAGAAAATAGAATGGAAATAAAAGGCGAAGAACGCAAAGGACACACAGCAAGCAAAAGAAACAGACAATTTGGTTCACTTCAAATGTCAGGCAATTGGAAAAGTAGATGGAAATGGAGATGGAGATGGAGAAAGAGCATGGATGTACTAGTAAAAGATAGAGAGAAATGGAAAGAGGGAGAGAGTGAGAGTTAGCAGAAGAAGCAGAAGGAGACATAAACAGGGCTGAGATCTTAAGATGGAACTAATAGCATTAAAAACTTGCGTAAATGCATGAAGATAATTTCTATTTTCGAGGGTGTGAAATGTGTATACATACAATCACATACATTCTCACACACACACACACACACACACACACACACACACACATACATACACACAGAGTGACTAAAAGAGAGTCACAACGAGATAGACCACAGCAAAAGTCATTTCGGGGTCGAGATATAGAAAGATACATACTATGTGTACTTACGTTTGCTACGTCGCAACGTACGAATATAGTATGAATACATATTTATATACATACATACATATATAGTATATAGTATGTAAAAGGAGGAATGGAAGTAGAAGAAGCAACATCAGTCGTAGATGTTGAGATGCAGCGTGAGAAATTTGTTGCTGTTTTTAATTTCTTTTGTATCGATGCGACGATTTCGATTTTGATTTTGATTTCGATTTCATTTTCTTGAGTTTTTTGTGGATTTCGCTGCCATTGTTGTTTTGTCGTTACCATTGTCGTTTTGTCGTTGCCATTGTCGTTGTCTAAAATTGGATTTATTTGTGTGTGGGGGGGGCTTAACTGTATTTGGTTTAGCAATAGATCAAAATCTACAATTCGATTGTGTCTGTGTAGGAGATTGTGCTCACTCTTAGGAGTCACTTAGCTCGGCAACCGATAACAGGGAACAGGTTAAGTCAGACTATGCAATTTCTACTTCGTATTATATTCCTTATTCTCTTTAATAATTTATTAACAAAAATACAAGTACATGCGCATTAACAATATTAAATATGTATTATTTCCTAGTACAAGCTTTGTATCTCTTCTTACATACAAACATGCATACATTTGTATACTTAGCATTGCCTTCGACCTATTCTATTATTTATTTTGCTTAATTAGGGAGTAAATTAAGCTAATTAAATAAAAGGTAGCAGCAAAATAAAAAATGAAAACTTATGCTAAGTGCATGTGACAATTTAGCATGGTCCATTTTGGATCATTGAATTCTACTTATTAAGTGAATTATATGATCAGAGCATACTGACAAAAGTCTGAACCTGCAACTAATTAAAATGGATTGACAGAGATAATAGGTAATGCCCATTGATACGATTTAATACGAATCTCAGATAAGTAAGCAAAACAATTGATACATGTACATACATATGCATAAGTAAAGATACTGATATATGTATCTTAATCTTACTACAGTCCATTTAGCATGAATCCAAATTGAAGTAAAACACAATTAAAAATAAAACAAAAAAATACAAGAATACAAAGTTATCTGCGATGTGCCGAATATTTCATACGCTTGCAGGTCTACAAGAAAACTTTTCATAAAAAAACATTTGGCGGATTGTTCCAATGTCAGCTATTATATCTGATATTGTCGTGCGATTTGGACCATGTAATTCGTTCGCCAGATATATACCTTGAGTGAGTATGTATACCAAGTTTTAGTGAGATTCTTTTAAAATTTAAAAACTAACATATTACATATTCCTGGCCAAAATTTACATGCGCTCTGCCAGGTTATAAGTACCTGTACTCTTAAATATGCAAACTATATATCAAGTAAATATTAAGGTATTTAAAAATATATTTTATTGATTAGCCAACATTCTAACGATATCCACATATTCGATATTCGCTTTTTCAAATTGTCAATTGCTTCACCCAAGAATACACAATTTTCGTAAATAAATTGTTGATTTTTACATGTTTTATATAATTTTGAGTTTATTTATTTTTCCTTTTTTTTGTATTCATTCATTTATATTATATATTTTGCAAACGGTTTGTTTTTTTTTTTAACAATCGATTTAATTTTAATAAAGTTATTTGGTTTTTATTATTTGAAAATGTAAATGCTGTATGTTACAAATATGAATAATTCAGATGTGGAATGCAAAATTGATTTTGAAGCTAACATACTGTATACTTAGGGAAATATGTGCCTGGACTTATAGATAAATTACTATTTTTATTGACGTAGTATACATTCATATCCTTCTTACAATCTGATACAGCTTCCGCTGCCCGCTACGTTAATTTTCACAAGCTTAATATACTCTTTTTTTTACCTATTTTAAATGGGTGCAGGGTATATACACATGTACATAATAATTTTATTTCCCATGGATTTTCGTTACCATATTCAGGCTTATTAATTTTTATACCGATTGGCCTTAGCTTATATCTTTGTTGTTGGGTATATTGCGTGTTGGGCCCACATGTACAAATATGTGTATCTTAAAGAGGTTCAATCAATTCAACATTTCAACTTAGAGTCAAGTAGATCAAACGCCAAAAGGCGTGGGGCAAATCATCGAAAAAGGCGGAATGGACAGATGGGGGGGGGGGGGGGAAGACGGCAACTGCTGACCAGCTGCTCGAGTAAATACGTATATGAAGGCAGAAAGCAAAAACAGCGGAAGGCAAAAACCAAATCCCACTAATGTGCTTAAATAAATTTTGCCAGCGTTTAAGCCAATTAGTCCGTCGGACATTTTACTTCTTGTCAACTTTTGGTAGCAGACCGCTTGTGCCCGCTATTGGGGTCGTTTGGACAGTTGGTCTGTTGGTGCGTTGGTCCGTTGGTCGGTTATTCGCTTAGTCTTTGACTGTCGTCTACTCGTGGGTTGGCCCACTTGCTGCTCCATGCGATGCGTTGGCTGCTGATTCTGCTGACAACGTATGTAGCTGTAGCTCGATGTTTTTGGTTTAGTTTCAGTTTCAGTTTCTTTTTCTTTCATTTTATTGTTCCCTCTTTTGTTATTGTGTGTGTGTGTGTGTGTGTGTATAAGTCGAGCTGTAGTGCTTATGCAGCAAATATCCGTGGGATTAAAATTGTATCTGCCTCGTGGTCTCCACATTTGCCGAGGTTGCCGCAGTTACCGCGGCTGCCGCTTTTCATGCCCTTTTACGCATTTTTGCCTTTTTGCTTTAACTTTTTTTTTTCGGGATTATTGAAGTGCAATTAAGCTAAAATGTCAACGTGAAAAAAATTAATCGTTATACTACCCTTTTTATGGCTTCCCCTTGGGCGCTCTTTCTCTCTCTCTCTCTCTCTCTCTCTCTCTCTCTGTATGTCTCCTTCTGGTTCCATCACAGTCTTTATGTCTTGCTTTATCCCTATCCCAGTGTCTGCTTATCTGTTGAGTTTCATCGCCAGTTTTACAAGCAAACTCATTTACCGACAGGTTGCCGCCAGCTCGAAGCCATGGTTAAATATCCTCTGAGCCAACTTTCGGATCTGCAATTGCAAGCGGACAAGTTTTTAAAATCTAATTCATGTACATGTCAAAAATTGGCTTGCATTATGAGGCAACATTGCGACGGAGCTTGAGAGCATCCGAGAGCATCGGAAACTACGTTAAGAAGCCGCCGGCAATGAAAGGAACCCCAGCCGATTGTTTGTCGTCCATGGCGTCTTTCATGTCGCCATCATCATCATCATCATCTTCATCTTCATCGTCATCATTGTTGTTGTTTTTGTTGTTGTCGCTGTCGTTGTAATGATTTGTAATTTATGAATATCGGTCGCCGCTAAGGGCTATCAGAGTGCGGACGTCTCCTGCATGTGAAATCTTATCAGAGCGTAGTTCAAACGAGACTGCAATTGTTTGCCCACTGCATCGGCAATGCTGACGAGAGTTTGTTCGCATTTCAGTTGTTTTGATTTCCACTTTCTGGTAAGAAGAAAGAAGAGTTCGGTCACTCGGACTACCATAAACAAATGCCAGGCAACGTCGCTAATCGTCGAGTTAACATTTTATCGCTACTGTGCTGGCACTACGCAAATATGTGCACAGAAAAACTGAAAACTGAACCAACTCAAATATTTTCGTGTTTGCCGTGCGGCTCAACTCGGTGACAGATTTGCGGCTAGAACCAGAAACAGTAACAGTAACAGATACGGCAACAGCAAAAGCAACAAAGATCCGGGACCGGGTACAAGTCTGGCTGAGACTTCGGTTACGGTTACGAGCTCGTAAATCTCAGTTGTTATACTATTTTGAAACTGTATACATTTCTAGCGGGTGCTTCACCATGCTAACAACTATAAATTTTTATCACAATATCTGAACAAAGTGTTTAGTACGCAGTAATTTTGTTATCTAGACAGCGCAGTGCCGCTCTATATACATACATATGCACATTTATTATATATATATATATATATATATATATATATATGTATATATATATGTATGTACATTACGAGAGTTTTTTTGGGCAATCTGGTCAACATGTTGTATAGTATGGGAGACATGGGAGGACGTATCCGCATGAAGTGCGGGGCCTACAATGAAAACTTTTGTATCTATCTTTCTAGCGAGCTATCTATCTACCTATCTGGCCGCTATCTAAAACTGTGCTGCGTGTCCATGACGTTGTCGCATTTGCATTTGTCGCATTATGTCAATGCTGACAGCAGCGCCAACAGAGCCAACAGAACCGACCGAGCCGACAGAGAGACGCATATGAATGCAGTGATTGTTTAGCCGGCAATTATTGGCCAACTATACCACCGATCAGCGACTGTTGACTATATCGTATAGGCTCAGGTGCAAGTGAATCGAGTAATCTTCTGGATGGGTGCTAAGCAAGTGCTTTATGATAAATTGTCCAAATATTGGGCGTGGGAATTTCAGTTGACATGTTTAAATTGGGGCTCTGGATGAATGAATGAAATGCGATATTAATATTATGATTTCATAAATTGAACTTTAAGAATATTATAGTGAATAATATTAGTTCATACACGAGACCTTTATTCAATAACAATTTATCAATTAACAATTAGTTACGTGACTGTCCAAGATTTTTCCGATTGATTTACTATATTATTTCAAATCTATGTACGCAGAAATTAAATAATTATTCCGATAAATAGTTTGTAATATTAAAATATCATACGAATAAATATTAATAGTTTTAAAGTTGTTTATAATTAATCTAACATATTGATGCTAATAAATGATAATGGAAATACCATATTTTAAATAATGTTATACATATATATTATATATATAAATATTATTAAATATATATTTTATTATCATATAAATTATTATACAATTAAAATATAAATATTATAAATATATAATATTATATATCATATGTAAATATCATGCATCCATTGAAAATAATTAAATATGGCGTATATTAAGTTTGTGCAAATTTAGCATTTAACTGCAATAAAAAAACAGGATAATATTAATCTTTATTAATTAAGTCTTTTATTTTTTGAAATACAAAAGGAAAAATAGGAAGTGAAGATAAAATGAGTAAAAAAATGAATGAAATATTAATGTTTTCGAAAATGTTACTTCAAACTTTCAAACAGTCAGCACACTTTTTTTTTGTAAGCTTGACTTATAACATTAAGATATAGTCCCCATCTCTAATCTTTAAACATTTATACATTTAATATATATTTTCGTTTCGGTCACTTGTTGGCCAACATTGCGTATGTCACGCCATATTTAATAGAAATACAGCCATCAAGCAACTACAATGTGTCCACAGTGCCCGCTCCTTACATGCTTGTAGATCATAATCATCCAACAGATATGAATTTGTAGTTAGTTATGATGAATTCGCGCTGTCCCCTCGGAAGGGGAACATAATTATTTTTGCACCTAACAAATAATGAAAACGCCATGTCGCCAGTGGCCATTATCATCGCATTGCCATCAGTTTTAGATGGAAGGCCTGGCCTGTCCTGTCCTGGACTGGTCAAGAGGTGATGATGTTTGGTTGACATCAGCTTGGCACTGTTAGTCTAGATATAGCTACAGCTAGCCAAAGTCAAAGCAAAAGCCAAAGGGTCTTATGAGTGACAGACACGCATATTAGGAGAATAGGACGCCACTAAAATCACGTGTCTCAATTGTTTTTTCTTTTGGCGATTTTAATGGGGCCCAACCAGGGAAATATCTATTAGCCAGGCGCTTATATGGTCTGAGTTGGTTGAACGTGTGGGTTGAAACGTGGTTCTATTTCTATTTCTATTTCTATTTTCTTGGCTTGGCATAAATTAAATTTGAATAAAAATCCAATTCATCTTCGTTAGAAAATGTTTGTAGCGTAGCCGTAGTCGATCTCGCTGGGTCCGACCCAGAAAACAGTTATGACATTTGTCCAACGCCATAGAAATGAAAATAAATGTAGAGTCGGACGGCTAAGTGACCGCAACGCCCACACGATACAAACGCAACAAAAAAAAAAAAAAAAATAGAAAACATAACAAAACAAAAACTAGGCTCAAATAGGAAACTAAGCAAATGGGTAATTGCTTAATTATGAAAATTCCTTTTGTAACGCCTGCCGCGTCCTTTTCTCTGCGTGCGTGTAAAATTATGGGCAGAGTATAGTCGTAGTAGTCAAAGTAAGCGTCAGAGACGAGTTGCGTATTGGGGGCGCAACACACACTTTTTTTTTACAAGCAATTGGTCAACCATCTGGTTGGCAGTCTAATTAAATTATCAAATATTCATACATAGCTCTGAGCTGTGCTCAGCTGTGCTGAGCTGAGCTGAGCTGATGTACATACATATGTACGAGTATATTGAGTCGTCTGCTCATTAATTTTCATGTAATTTAGCTCATGCCATACCAAAATATTTGCCTTCTCTCTGTGTCTGCTGTGACATTTATTTGCAAGCTAAATATTTGTGACATTGTTTAATTGCCATGGCCATGGCGATCCATGTCTCGGCGCAAGGCGTCCAGCTTATCTCCTGATGAACCCAATGGACATTTGATAAATGAATGTTGTCTTTCACTTATGGCCGAACGCTTGCATTTTGCATTTCAATTTGTTTACCTGCCCTACCTGTCGCTTGTCGCTTGGTATTGGTATTGGTATTGGTATTGGTTTGTTTGTATGTTGTCTGCTGTCTGTCGTTGCTGCCGGTCTTTGGGTCCAAAAGTGTCATCGCTGGCGTGTTGACAGCTGTCAAAATGCAACGCATGCAATGCATGCGCATTGAACAACCAAAAATCGATAGTTGATTTTCTCGATTCCGACAGTCGCGCACTGCCATGAAAGCTTCAGCTTCAGCATCAGCATCAGCATAAGGAACTAGCTTTTATGTGTGCGACTTTAACTTTTGAGCACTGCGCAGTGAGCGGTACTCAGCATCTGGTGAGCTTCTGCATAGCATCCCTGAGAGTATCTCCATATCCTTTGTTTACACTGACAGTATGTTTGAGCATGACTGAGAAGCATGACTGCTGCTCCGGGCTGCAGAACTCACATTTGCCAATAGCCCCAAGCATTACTCTCCCAGAGTTTGGCAGTTCAGGAGAGCAAAGCTGTGTCCTGGCATTCCATTGTATGTGTGAGAGTGTGTTGAGCGCAAAGTGTCAACGTGTGCTTTGTCGTTTTTTCCGTTTGGCTTTAGACAACTGTTTGATTGGGGCATATGCATTATTATAGGACTCTAAATATCTTCTCTTGCAAATTCTTTAAGTATTTACTATAAATATTTCAATTTATTTACACCAATTAAAAATATAGTTCTGAAATTATGAATATTTTATTTTTTAGTTATCGCAACAAATTAAAGGATTTTTTTTTTGTTTCAACTTTTGACATAAATTAACAATTTTATAATAATTAAAATTTGTTACAATTATAATTAAAGTTCAAGACATTATTTATGAGTAAATTTGTTGTAAAAACAAAAAAAAAAAAAAAAGAGAAAAAAACATGAAATCAAGAGTCTCTTTTATTAGTGAAATATACTGAAACTCAAACTACCAGCAAATCATTTACGGATGCGAGATAAAGTTAAATGTAAATTTAACTCGTCGAGTCGCCAACAGATATTCGTTAATGATGGCGATTTATCAATTTGGCATGAATTATAGATAGTATTAAAATTAGTTTAATTATGTGGACCTACTACTTTTATTCATATGTATGGCATACAGTCAAACACTTGGCGGCTATTAGTCAATCGACTGAATGCGTAATAAATGATTATAATTCGCAACATAATTAAATAATCCAAACAATTTGAATATATAAATTTATATTATTATTATTTTTTTTTTTTTATTTTTTTTTTTTATTTTTTTTATTATTTTTTTTCATATTTTTTTTTTTTTTGCTTCTGTTGAAAACTAAAAGTTTTCATTATGTTGTATGCTTAGTTGTAGAGTATAGACTAGTCGTTAAAGCTAAAGCTTCAATTGGAGCTTTTTATTGTTTTCGGTTTTTAGAAGCAGCAGCAGTAGCAGCAGCAGCCATTGAAGAGCAACCCATCGCAGTGGGGGTAATATTGGATTGGGGGCTGCTGCGCCGGGCGCCACCACATAGCATTGTACATGACACTCAAACGATGCTGGTGGGCTGCTGGTCGGGTTGAAAACTATTCTGCCCCGTGCGCTTTGATGCTCACTTCACTTTTTTTCTGCTTATTTTTGCTGTATTTTTTTTTTGCAATTGCTTTGCTGTATGCTCGTGTGTTGTTGTCATTGCCATTGCCAAAGCATTGTTGTTGCTACTGCTGCTGCTGCTGCTGCTGCTACTACTGCTATGCTACTGCTACTGCTACTACTGCCTTTGGTACGTTTAATGGCGGCAACGTTTGGTCCTGTGTGACTGTGCTTCTGTTTCTGCTACTGCTGCTGCTGCTGCTGCTGCTGCTGCCTGTTTTGCTCTGGTGTGTGCCCCCGGTCTACTGTTGGTTTCGCTGTGAGATGCGATATGCGAGATGTGAGTTTTTGGCTTTGGCTTTTGTCGCTGCTCTGCCTCTGCTCTTTGACAAACGCGACGCGACGCGAGTGAACAGTCAGGCAACTTTTTGTTGTGCCACCGCATAAAAAAAAAAATGAAAACGAAAACTCGCACGCAGCTATTTTTCTAAATTTTTCTAATCAACAAATCGCAATGTGTAAATAGACAAACGAGAGTTTTAGCCGCATAATGTAAGAATATATCGAAGAAAAAATAAACAAATATTAAAACTGTTCGTGTTTCATGTTACAAAAATCGAAGTTGTCGCGATATTAGAAAATTGTTGGTGCTTGTCGCCAGCCTCGACGTCGTCGTTGTCGTCGCCGCCGCCGCCGCCGCTACCGCTGCCGCCGTTGTCGTAGTCGTAGTCGTAGTCGTAGCCGTTGTTGTCGCCATAGTGGCCGCCATCGCCTGGCCTGGCCTGGCCGGAATGCACACCGTGATTTAGACTCTTTGTTATTGCTTTATAGGGACGCCACGTTGTCATCGATGCCATCAGGTCGAAAATGTCTAGAGGATGCTGAGACCACATTGCAGTTTACCGAGAACTCCGCATATTGCATTCTCCAGGCGGATGCTGTTTTGGGCTACTGGCCCTTCAGGGTGCCATGTGGTGGGCATGGAGCTAAGATTTGTTCATTGAAAGTGTTGGACTTGATAGTTCTATAAAAGGCGCGCGCGAGCAAGGAAAAGTTCGTATAGTCCAGCCAGCCTTACTCATCGCCCCTTTAACCCCCAAACCCGTATCCAACACCCTTTATCCGTATAGCCATAGTATCGTAATGTTTTAATATAAAATTCTCTCGCTCGCTTGCTCGTTCGCTCTCTTCATGGCTCTCGTGGAGTAAATTCGTGTGCGTGTATGTGTGTGTGTGTCTCTCTCTCTCTCTCTCGGTGCCTCTCTCGCTGATACGTGTATGCTCTCACAAGACCGCTCTCCAAAAAGTTGACATGTTTATGTTTTGGCAACAAGCTTCGCTCTCTCTGTTGCTAACTTTGACAGCTGAAAATGTCAGCACAGTGGTAAAAATGATTAAAATTCAAGGAAAATTATGCTAAATTATGTTTAAACTGATGGTTCCTAGCTAAAGCTACACTGAAAAATATACATTATACACTGTTATATGTATATGTTTATGCATTATGATGACGATGAGACGTGACATGGTAAATTGATTGGTAAGTTTCCATACTTGGATTGATAATAAAAATAATATTAATATGTAAACATACACATACATATATGATTGATATATACAACACTTTTAAATAGATAAAATTTGAAATTATTTAAATATGATTTGAAACTCGTTTACACTTTCAATGTTTATATGAATATCATAAGCCTTAAATTCCTATAGAGTTTGTATTAAGGCTTTGATGTATGGAAAAACAAAAGTAACAATCATTCATATTGATATGCTCATAGAATGTATATAACACATATCAATATTTTATAACTCTTTTAATTGGTCTGCAAGCATTTTTATTCATTTATCAAAATCAAAATGTTTTGATCTATAGCAGATACATATCTACATATATGTTATAATAATCAGATGCATAATGTGGTAATTATTAATATTAAAATAGTCTAATTTCTTGTGAGAACATAACATAGCATAAATACAGATTAATAAATAAGTAAATGCAGTTTAGCATAATTTTCTATATATGTAAATCTATTGTCAATCAAGTTTCGTATGCTTAACATTATTTATACGTGCTTGCTACTGCAACTGTTACTGTAACTGTAAATGTAAATGTAAATGTAAATGTAAATGTAAATGTAACAAATTATGCAAACTACAATTGAATATAAGTCACAACATCAAACGGGCCCACACATTCAATATTGATAAGTAAACCACACAAAATCTAATTTACCTGCCACGAAATGCTGACAATTTTAAATCAATTTGCCTATTACAAAATGGCCACAAGGCCCCAAAAGAGCCCTCCAACTAACAGCAGTGATGGGCCCCAAAACACAAAGCACTAAGCACTAAGCACAAAACGCAAATATGCAAATATTCAAAATTTACAGAGATGCAAAAGACAAACATTTTAAATGTCGATTTAAATGCGGGCGAGAGTGAGTTGCAAAATCACATACACATTTATATTTATATTTATATTCATATTCATATACATATTCATATTCGAATTCACAATTGCATTCACGTTCACATTCATATTCGCATTCGCATTCGCATTTAATTAAAAGTGTATTATTACGTTTATTATTCGAATATTACTATATTATGAGCATATAAGACGGGAGAGACAGTTAGCTTGCCAGAGTCAGAGCCAGAGCTGGAGCTGCAGTTCAGCTTGTGTATGTGTGTGTGTGTGTGTGTGAGTGAGTGAGAGTGTGTGTTTATGTGTGTCTGCCTTATTTGACAGACCAGACATTCATCAACACAATACAACGAACGGCAGGCACACAGCTCGTAACATTTGCACGAAAACTCATTATTTTAATTAACTTTCTCTTCACAAAACCATTTGGTGCGGTTACCACGGACATCGACATTGCCACCAACACTGACACTGACACCGACAACAAGACTGACTCCGTCTGCGACTGTGACTGCGACTGCAACTGCAAAACTGACTCCGACACGGATACGGAGTCCAATACAATACTGATGTCTGGCAAAAAGAGGCAACAACTCCGGCTGAGACGAGTAAAATGATTGCAATTCTGTTGCACTATTCGTACTACGACACTATATGAGAAAGAATGAGAAAGAAAGAGCGAGTCAGAGAGAGTTAGAGTTATACAGCAGACATTACAGCTGCTTTGGCTCTGACTCTGACTCTGACTCTGACTCTGACACTGAAACCTGCGGCTATCCTTTATCCTGCTAAATCGCATTACTAAACTGTCATGTGAAATGTCAACCGTAAAGCGCTCACTGATTGTTAATTTCACTTTTATTACCGCTTCACATAGCAGCTCTAGTTATTATAGCTTATACTTGTTGTTCCTTTTGCTGTTTCTGTTGCTGTTGCTATTCCTGTTATTGTTATTATTGTGACTATTGTTGTTGTGGTTGCCGTTGTTAGCGAAGCCATCATCGCTTAGTCCGCCATTGAAATTCATTGCCCAATTGACAATTGGACTTTTGTCTCCATGTGACCAACTTTGACACCTGCGAAAGCTTATGCAGGCGACACTCTATAAACTTTACCATAAATGAGCCCAAAGTTGACACTCGTTATCTTGACTTTTACTTCAAACTGCATTTAGAGATTTATATTTGATAGCATTACTAATGTTGAGATACTTAAGGATCATTTCATATGCTGTGCAGATTAAGTAATTGAATAATGCATATTGTGGGAATTATATATAATTCTTGTAGTTAAATTAATATACACTTAAAAGTTGAATAAATAAAATAAAAGTATACCTATTGCAGCAAGTATTTAAATCACGATAACTCTTGATAATATGTGACATGCTTTGATTAATCTATTTTAAGATACTTTAAGTAGTACCTTTATTATTATTATTTATTTATTTATTTATTTTTTGTTATTTAGTAACATATTATTTATTTAATAACTAATTACAAGATTTACATTTATATGATAAGTTTCCGTTTACTAGCAACGACTATCAATACCTTCACATAGATTAAATGTAAAGCTAAAATTGATATGTTAATAATCTTTACAGTTAATTATTATTAGAATATTGATTGCAATTAGGGAAGATTTGAATATAAATTATACAATTTATAAATTATAAACAAATTATAATAAAAATAATTTTAATATATTATGCATCTATATCATTATCAGTTTGACGAATATAAATTCTTTGATTAATTTGCCCCTTTAAATCTTTTTTTATACCCTTGGAGTTAGTAATGCCCCTTAGGAGACGTGGCAGGCCTATGTATATATATTCTTGATCAGTATCGACAGAAGAATCCAAATGTCCATGTTCAACTGTCCGTCTGCTTCAACCCAATATAGTCTATCAGTATCAAAGCTATCTCAATGAAACTTAGTATACATACTCCCTATGCCCCTAGGCTGTGTATAATCCGGTACCGACAGGATCGGAACACTTTATCAAATAGCTGCCATTGAAACGATCGGCCGTAAATGGTGCTTTTTTTGTTTTTAAGCTATCTAGCTCATATCACATGTCTCATATAAATTTGGTTCAAATCAGTCTAGTATCCAATATCGTATAACTGCCATATGAACAATGCAAGAGAACAATACAGAGAATGTAATTTGCGGCCTGCCACCTGTGTTTTCTTGTTTTTTTTTTTTTGTGAATGTAATTATTTTATTTTTATACAAAACTTGCTTTTAATATTTATTTTTAAATAAATATAGTATAAATATTGAAAAGTTCAAAGATTAAAATAAAATGTAATATGTTTAAATTGTAATGTTTTGCAAGATAGTTTAACATATGTTTTCACTTCTTTTATATCGTTTTAATCTGCGACTTGGGAGGAATGTAGAGACAAAAGTTGCAACTCTTTTCAACGATAAAGTCACAACAAGTTCTGGGCAACATTTGGTCAATTGTCTAGTTAACAAATTGCACAATCTTGCAACGTTGCAGCTCATTTTCATAAATGCAACCAGCGCCACCTTCTACTCACTACTCTTTCAACTGGTTGCATGTGCGGCTCTGCTTCCACTGCTTCCATTGCCAACGAGTAGTGTTGCTGCAACCCACCACGCCCTCGACATATCCATAGATAGTTCTTAACCAACTTCTCGGTACTCAGAGGTTAGGGCACTGCGCTCCACTCATGCGACGGCGTCTGTCACTGGCTATTCCCAAAGGTGCAAACAAAGTGATTATACTTGGCCATTGTTCCGACTCTTTGTGGAATGGTGGTCGGTGTGGTGTAGTCGTGGTCGTGGGAGAGCTGCGTGTTCTCCAATTGGCATGGGAAAGAGGATATGAATGGTCTGAGGGTGCCGTTGGAGGGTCCTGCGTGTGGTTTGGGTGGTTTATTAATTGAAATGTTAGTGCAGCAGCAAAAGCAGCAACACCAATGGCAGCAACAGTAACAGCAGCACCAGCAGCAGCTACATAGCAAGTCCTAAATAATAGATTTGTATCGAGAATTGTGGCAAGCAGATATTTGATGCTCATTAAGTAAAGTGGTTTTATTTTTTGACCCCGTCTCCTTTTGCAATTTATGTGCTCAGAGCTTATGAAGGCAAGATACTGACGGCGAATAGAGAGACGCTGGTGACGACTACGACGACGACGACGACGTTGGTGATGGCGACAACGACTACAACGAAAACGTCGCCGACGATGGCAAAGCTAGCGCAGACGCTGGCGGCTCGACAAGAAAGGTCCAAAGATGAATTGGATCTCGTTTATTTTAATGCTCTGTCGCCGCAGTGGGTCGAGCTGAGATGTCTCAGGCCGGCCCTGGCACACTGGCTCAGTTGGGCTCACTTATTAGACATTAGCTCAGTTTGGAAATTCGTGACTTTGTGACTTTGTTGTGGGGCGCTTTTGTTGTCCCCCCCATTTGAAACATCCACCTATCCAGCGATCCGATCCGATTCGATCCAGCAGCCATAGTCACAGCTGTAGATATAGGCAAAGACGAAGATGATGGCGAAGACAAAGACGAAGACGAAGACGAAGACTTTTGTGTAAGGTGCACATTAGTAGTAATTTTTAATGGTTTACTTTTTCCATCCACTTTGTTCGTATACTGCGAAAGGTTTCTATTTAAATTACCTGTGTTGTTTCTGCCGCTTCACTAAGGTTTTAGTGGTTTATTATTTAAATGAGTTTTCAGCTCTCAAATAAGCTATTGTCCCACTATCTGCCATCCGCCGCCTTCGTCCGTCTTTGTTGAGAGCAGCTCTTCTTCTCTTCTTGTCTTCTTGTCTTCTTCTTTTAGTTTGATTTTTGTTTCTTCATACATTCTGCATATACATACATATACATATACATATGCCCCGAGCTTGATATTATTTTTGGAGTGTTCGAATTTAATCAATTTGATTTATATTCTTGGTTCATATTGTGTTGAAAATACTGTACAAACGCATTGTGTCCATGTGTATCCATATCCCAATCCACAATCACAATCACAACGATATCGTATGGCATTCAGGAAAAGCAGATTTTCTATGTTTTTTTTTTGTAATTTTTTTTGTCTACCGTTAAGAGAGAGAAGCAGAATTAGCATAAGCAGCTGAGGGTTGGGTCGTACTCAGACTCCAACTCAAATTGGGGATCTTTTAGACATTGTGTGTGGTGCCCCGATGATGGGCATTAGCTAGCATTTTCAAATCGAAAGAGCTTGAATTTCTTTTTCATAAATATGTGTATGTTTATATGCTTCTATATACAATAAATAAATATAATAAAATAAATACATTTTCACTGGAGTATGTGAGTTTATGAAATATTTATGGCTTTTCTCAATGTTTGATGTTATATCGAACGTTGCAGGGTCTTAAGACATTTTTCTGCTATATATATGACATAATATCAAATTCAAATGTGGGTCAAACTATATGGGAAAATAAATCTATCATAGTATTTAACAATATTCTCTGTAAATTTGTAAAAAATTATTATTATTGTCACAATTGTTTTATATCTCAATTAAGCAACAGAAGCTGTGTTTATGCTAAATATATAATATGTATATTTTGATCACGTAAAGTAAATTTTAATTTAATTTTAATTTTAATGTATATGGAATAGTAACTGCAGTTTAGGTAATTATCAAATTTAGCTCGAAATTAGAAAAATATTTCATATAAAAATATAATCTTAGAACGATCGTTTTGTGTGAGAGCTGCAAACATATATGTGATGTGACAGTAATTATACTTATATCTTGTATTATTAATAATTATATTTCAATAACAATTTTTAAATTATTGAAAATAATATAAACATGATTATATCTTGAGATGCTCATAGATGCTCATAGGTAGACATATTCAATTGAAACTAATAAGTTTTGATAAATTGATTTTATAATCACATCTTATCAAATGACTTTTGATATATCGTAGTATACATATATGTATGAAATGGAATAAAAGAGTTGTTGAGGACACTTTTGGAACCACTTTTACTTAATTCTATTGATTGCATTGGTAACAAGCTTAACTTGGCTACCAGATACGTTAGGAGCCTGCCGATAGTAGAAACAGAAACAGAAATAGAAACCACCCACCATCATTTATGACTGTAAATTTATCTTGATGAGCAAATACAATTGGCGAGCAGGAAGAGAACTAGCTGGCATCCATATCCATATCCAGGGGCACCACACCACACCCAAGTCAGCCCACTTTTGTTTATGAGAAATTACATTTGAACATTTGAACAGCAAGCAGCAGATGCCAATCTTATTAATGTTGCTTGCTTCTTGGTCTTGCTGTTTCTGCTTGTTGTTTCTTGTTGTTAGTTGCAGAGTTGCAGCCAATGTCTTGTCGACTAGCCAACATTTTTGCATACAACAAAAACAGAAAGCAGGAACAACAATAATAATAACAACAACAACAACAATAATAACAAGAAGAGAAACATCAGCGCAAATGCTACAACAACAACTTATTCCATGGGATACCATGCTGTTCAGGCCAAAATGTATCAAATTTCAATGCACAATCATCACAATCAAAAATAAAAATTCCGAAATCAACTTTTGTTGACTACGGCTGTGAGATTTGCGTTGAGACGATGACTGCAGCCGGGTGGAAAAGCAACAGCCACAGCAACAACAACAAAAACAGTATTCAAAGTGAATGCCAAGTGTGACTCTGGGCATTTGTTGTTGTTGTTATTGCTGTTTTATGCTTGTTGTTGGTAATATAAGATACGAAATCAAAAATACATCATTGCCAACAAGCACACAGGCTGCCTGCACCAGCAATGGTATTCATTGGTCTCTGACTGGCCATCGGCATCCTACTGGACCAGCTCCTGCGCCTGCGCCTGCGCTTACCTCTGCTCCAGCATTGCAACAACGCCTGCCCCACGTTCATTTGCCCAACGCTGATTGTATGCATGTTTTGCTTTTCTTTTGCCGCACGCTAAATGAAGTAAGCAAACGTTGATTACATGGCCTCAAGTGTGCGCCGTGTTGGCAGTCGCCTTGTTGAGGATCGGCAACGTTGACGCTCAACCTAAAGCTGAAGCTATTGCTGCTGCTGCTGCTGCTGCTGCTGCTGATGTTGATGCTAATGCTAAGCGCTAAAGCAACGGTGGCCAGCGTACTTACTGGGAACGGTGAACGGGTATCGGTGTTGGTGTTGGTGTTGGTGTCGGTGTCGGAATCTGCATGTTGGCGCATCGCTCGTCGTCGTTTTTAATGATGACTTCAAATGAGACTCTGTCTGTCTGTATGTATGTATGTATGTTTTTACCCCATGCCCCCATGTAGCCAATCTGCAGAGTAAACCTGGCCATAATAGACTTGATTTTAGACTGATTAAACGAATGCCTTTTTTTTTTTTATTTCGTCTGCTTCTTCTTCTTCTTCCCATTCTGCCGAAGTGTGTTAATTTTTAATTAGAGTTGTACTGTTATTTGTTGGCGCTGTTTGTGTTGTTGTTGTTGCTGTTGCTGTTGCTGTTGCTGTTGCTGTTGTTGTTGTTGTTGTTGTTGTTGTTGTTGTTGTAGTTGTACTTACCTTCTTGCTCGATCAGTATAAGGGTTAAGAATGCAATTGACTTTGTCTCGCCCTCTTGACTTCGGCAGCCACAAATTTGCAAATGCGAAAGAGACACGAGACATGAGACATGAGACAGAAATACAAAATACAGAATACAAAATAAAGGAGACAACCATATAAGGTTGGGCCCCCAATGAGATGCGACACAAACAGCTACGATTCCTCTTTACAACTTACATGTTCTTAATTACAATAAAATGTTACAAGCTTAAGGTGAGGTGAGGCAACATACAACATTCAACATACAACACAGCACAACACAACACAACACAACACAGCAGAGCACAACATAACACAACGCAACAGAACAGAGCACAACACATCCACGACGCCAATTTCAGCTTCAATTGCAGCTCTACGCTTCGGTTCACTTTGATGTAGGTAACAACAATGGCCCGTAGCCAATAACCAGTACTCAGAACTCAGAACCGAGAGCCCAGAACCCTCAACCATCAACCATCTACTTGTGCATCCAATGGCAAAAGCATAAAATGAGAAGTGATGGCGGCAACGAGTGGGACCAGCCCACGGTCCATTTTCAATATTGTATTCTTATTATTATGAAATCAAGCATCGCCCGAGCCCCAGACCAGGAATGATATGCATATAAATAAATAAAAAGAAAATTGACAAGCTCATAAACTCGCTCGCGCCTAAGAGAAATTCAATCTTGTAGATACAAATGAAACGCAATCATATTTTATGCATGAGCCTGACAAAAAAAAAAAAACAAAAAAAAATACGAGTCAAAAAAAAAAACACAAAAATGCAACAGCAAAAAAAAAAAATGTATACACCATATCAAATTCTGTGTCTCTCCCGAGTGCCACAATGTTCAGTTATGTTTGGCTATTCGACCATTTACTGGGGTGTTTCATTATTGTAGATCATCAGCTTGCAGTTAGCAGTAACTCTAGCATTATTTGTATTTATAAAGCTACATATATAAGAAATATTCGCAAATATTTTGATAATGAAAGATAAAGATAATCAAAATTTGTTTTAAGAATTTTTTTTATATTTATTTTGCGTATTTTAAATTTACATTTATTATTTTTAATATTTTATTTCATTTGTTTGACATTTTATATTTTCGTTATTTTATTTTTATTAAATGTTTTAAATTCTTAATTTTAATTTCTTTTAAGTGAATTTTTGCATTTTTTAATTGAAAAATTTCATTAGACAAACTTAATAAAAAATATTGCAAAATATTATTAAGACTATTCTTTTTTATAATTATTACAATTTTTTTTTTTTTGCAATTCAAAATTTATTTTAGAATTTTTTTATATTTTATTTATTAAAAGCAATGAAAAATGTTTTAAGATAATTTTTATTTTTAACGGTCAATATATAAAGCATTTTTATTAATTTTTAAAATTCATATTCTTTTTATTTATTATACACTTTTATTTATCAGCAATAATTAAAATATTAAAATTATTTTTTAGTGTTTTTATTAAAATTAATTTTTTTTAATATATTTCTTTAATATATTTAGTATATTTGAATTATTGAATTTTATTTGACTTGAATTTTTCAGCAATAATATAATAGGACATCTTGAATAACCCTGTTGCACATTCACACATACACACATATACACATACATACAAAGATACACACATAGAGACAGAGACACATGTTTTTCTTTTATTTTTGCATCATTTTGGGTACAATACGAACGCAGCGCAGCGACTGTATGTAGTGAAGGTGTTAAGTTATGGCACAGTCCGCAGTCGACAGTCCGCAGTCTGCAGTCCACAGTGCACGGTCCACACAGCTGGGCATCGAATTTTGCCGGACACCACGTGAGCGTCTGTCTTTTTGTCCAGAAATTAAGCATCAGCATCGTATTTCGTACTTCACATTTAATGTTGTTGTTATTGTTGCAGTTATTGTTGTTGTTATTGCATAAAGCACACACATGCATACACACACACACACACACACACACACATGCATATACCTCTGGGCTTGGTCTCTGTATGTGTGATTGTGTACTGGCAATGCTCACTGTCACCAGTCACCGTCACAGTTAGCAGGCAGTCAAGAGAGAGAAAGATAGATTATCTTTGTGAGTGATAGTGAACGAGAGAGATACATATATTATATAGAGAGAGTGAGTGAGAGAGATAGAAATAATGAGAGAGAGAGAGAGAGAGAGAGAGAGAGAGAGAGGGAGAGAGAGATAGAGAAGGAACAGAAAACCACACGCCCTGTTTGATTTATTGCGCATTGTCAAATTATCCTTGATAAGTCATTAATATATTTTTTGGCCACTCTTCGGAGTGTGTTGCCTGGTCCGGTTCGTTCGTCGTCATTAATGCCGTCTGTTTGTTTTGTTTTGACGTTGACTTTTGTGGCTCTTATTCATGTTGTTGCTGCTGCTGTTTTTGCTGTTGTTGCTGTTGTTGCTGTTGTTGCTGCTGCACATTTGCACAGTTGAACTTTAATGCTCAACACTTTCGACTGAGAACGTCCAATTCACATGGTCATAAAACTCGCTAAGTAACTCGGACTACTACTTAAGCGCCCCAGATCATACAAACATAATCAAGTACACACATACACACACATACAAATACAAATACAAATACAGATACAGATACAGATTGGTATAATTTATGTCTTTACAAGCTACCAAATGAAGTGGCAAATTCACACTTTTAGCCAGCCCCGTAAAAATGTAATAGTTGGGTCAGATTATACGAGAGTACGAGCAACCACAAATAACATCATCATAAAACCCAATTCACAAATCATAAATATAAACGAATTCGTGTGGAGGACATGAAACCAATTCAATTCAAGAACCACCAATCCAATCCAATCCCATCCAATCCATTCCATTCCAATCCAATCCAATTGTACACCCAAACCAAGACAGCCCTCGACTACTCGACTACACGAATGCGATTGTCCGACTACTCGACAAAGACGTAGCTGCGCTGCAATGATCATCGATCCGTTTCGCATACAATAAAGCAATCTGATTTTCGTATCATAAACTTAAAATGCTTTCAGCTCACAGCTCACAGCTCTCAGACTTCGGACTGGCTTTAACATTTGCGTTTGCCAGCCGTAAATCTTTTTTGGCCGCACGTCTGGGCTATCAGCATGTTGTAGTAGTAGTACATGCATGCAATACCGCCACAGATACCAGACCAGACAGTCTTTGCTCCACTCAACTCATGCCAACTCCCGGCCAAAGCGGGACTTAGTGTTTGCGCATGCGCACGCGTTTGCGCCGGCTCGTTGATAGATTTATGGCGCCAAATAAAATGCCTTAAGACAACAAACTCAAATCAGCAGCCAATGAGAGATAGAGATGCAGAGAGTCGTTGAGGAACCAGGACCCAGGGCACATAACTATAGCTATCAACTGCGTCTACCAAATCAAATAGTAAATGTGAAAAAAAGAAACCAAAAAAAAAAAAAAAAAAAAATAGTTCACTAAACATGATCATTTGGAATTTTACTGTAGGCCATAAATGATGCTCGGGCCATTTACATGTGCATGGAAAGGTGGAAAAACAAATGTAGCTATTGAACACACTATCGCACACCTGATTATGCCATATACTACATATATAATCATGGGGAGCTGTTTTTTATGAATCATTCAAGAGATCGTTAAAGCAAAAAACATTCTATTCAATATAAATGCATTAATTCTGAAATTCTGCAATAAACTTCCGGTTATGAACCTGAAGCTAATCTAAAAATCATTTAATTTTCTTTGATTCTTTTTTTAATAGTTGATCGTAAATATTATATTATGTAATTATTTATAAAAAAAAAAAATTATACATAATTAAAATTAAAATAGTTTCTACAGTAATAAGAAATTTATCATGATAATTTATATTTATTTCTTAAGAATAAGTTTCCATAATTATTATTTTAATGTAAGGAACTAGAATTATGACATTAGAAGGATATGAAATGTTATGAGCTACTATATCATTTTTGCAGTGTACACTAATATGTGGCAGTTGCAGTTGTAGTTGCAGCATCCCGCAGTCAAGTCTAATCTAACTAACTAGTCGGGCCATCCAAGGCACGCAATTTGCAACGATGCGTCCATTATAATTCTCAGATACGATAATTAGTCGAAATGCGATTATAAAAGATGGCTCACGGCTGGCTGGCTGTCTCCTGACATTGGACTGTGGCAACGAGTACGTTGCGCATGAGTAACGCGCCACCAGGCTAAGATTTATGACACTCAGCATTGCCTGCATGTCTGTGTGTGTGTGTGTGTGTGTGTTTGTGTGTGAGAATAGTGTTGGAAAGTGGCAAGAGGGGCAGCGAGGGAAGGGAGGATAAACGTGGCAAGGGTACATGCACGTCCATACATGTAAAGTTAAAGGGGCGGCATTTGCATTTTTGGTCGATGGCGACAACGTTCAGTTGACGTTCATTTGAGCTCTAAGATCAGCGGCTCGCCGTACTGTGGCGATCTCTGTGGCGCGCTCTTGTAATTTATGCGCTTGCTCGCTGACATAATTACGGCAGGAGTGTATTCGTTTGTGTGTGTGTGTGTGTGTGTATATGTGTGTGTGTGAGTGTGAGTGAGGAGGAGGGGGATGTGGTGTAAGAAGTTAAGAATGCCGCTTGTCTTGCAAATTGATTGAAAACTTACAACATCTTGCAGCACAAATTATGTCCACAGCATTGAGCGACATGCGACGATGTACGTCGTTTGTCGTCGTCGTCTGTGTAGTGAGAAGCGGAGCACAAGCAACATTTGGCAGCAAAAATTTTATTAAAAATAATTACACCTTTGTAGTTTGTCAATCAAACAGTTAACGGGGCCAAAAAAAAAAAAGATTCGAAATATATATCTGTATCTGTATATACATATGTATATGTATATCATGTATCATGTTGAAAAATCGCTACAACTTTTCGTTGAGTCAACACACACAAAAAGTGTTGGCCAGTTCGAGCGGGCCACTGAGCGAGCGGTGTAAATCTCACTTGAGCCTCTACTGACATGTCGCAGGATTAAGTTGTCAATTGTTGGTTAAGCCCTGCTCCTCGCTTTGCTTCCCTCTCGACACTTGCCTCTCGACTATCGACTCTCTGTGACTTGGTTCTTGTTTTAGCATTGCGAAAATATTGAAATTATGTTATGTATAGTGCTCAGTGTGTTATGCCATGTGCGACGTGTGTTTGTGTGTGTGAGTGTGTGTGTATGGTAAACAAGCTCTTTTCAGCTTAGTTTGCAATCTCAATACAATGAGCGCATTTTGATGGATTTTCCATTGATTTACGATGCGTATGTTTCCTCGCCCCTGAGGTTCTGGTTCTTCAGTTTCTCCACTTGCAGCAATTAACAAGACACATTTTGGACTGTGGTTATCCTATGTTGTACTTTGCTGCACTGTGGTATGCTGTGGTCTTTCTTCTTCATCTTCTTCTTCTTCTTCTGAGGTGTGGTGTTAATAATGCCACCGAGCAGACGCTGATTGAATGACTCGAATCGGCCAGCTGGCCAAGTTTAGGTGTTTGGTCAGGGCCAACGACGAGTTGTTCACTTGTCAGACGGACGATAGGGACGACGGGACACTTGGCCAATAAAGATAATTTATGTATATTCAAAAGTGTGATGGGTTTCTGGGCCCTCGACACTGGGCACTGACATTGGACTTGTGTTTGGGGTTTGGAGATGGCGATGGCTATGAAGATGAAATGAAGATGGAGTCGATATTGCGATGTTGCTGCGTCACTTAATGGGCGTCACTGATTACTGTAGTTGGTGGTTTAGTTCTTGTTATTGTTGGTGTTGTAGCTGTTGTTATTGTTGTTGTTGCATAGTCTGCCTCGTTCTGCCTATAAGTCAATTAGTTGTCCAAGTGTATTGCTGGTTTTGTGGTGCTGCAAAACCGATTTACGATAAGATTGCAAAGTGATATGCAATTGATTTTATGGTCGATAGACTCTGCAATAGTCCGTTCACTCAAACGAGGTGTGTTATTTTGTGTGTGTGTGCTATTTTGAACACGTTAAGTGTTTAGAGTTGTGTCCTTTCAATTACGTCAATTAAAGCTGTTTGTGCTTATCTCAAAACTTCTTCACTTCACTTTTAATGAATACGCTGAGTGCTGGGCAAGGTTGAGTAATACTATAACTAGTTCAACAACTAAAAGATCATAAAATTCCAATTTATATTACCCCATATATATGACAATTTAAAAGAACTTTCTAATGTTGTTTACAGATTTTTAAGATATTTTCAACAATTAATGTATGATTTCCAAAGTCAAAGTTTCAGCCAAATAACTTAATTAAACAAAAAAGTTTTTCATACAAAAACTTAATTTATATGAGATGTGTAAGTCACTAATCATTAATCACTAATCTCAAATCCTGTAAATTTCAGGGGTATAGCTTAAAAAAAAAAAAACGAAGATCGTTCCTATGGTAGCTATATGATATATTAGTGGTCCGTTCCGTCCGATTCCGACTTATATACAGTTTGCAAATGGGTTTTTTTTAAACATTACTCGAAAACGAAAAATGCAAATAGAGACAAAAAATTTTGTATAATTTTTGCACTAGTATTTATGTTATTTTTCAGCATACTTTATTGTGATCTATTATGTTTTCTATCCTAATTTTTGGGCAGCTTTGTATTATTAAAATAATTTATAAATAAAATAATAAAATAAAAATACATAGAAAATAATATAACAAGAATATTAATAGCATCAACAGAAAAAAAAAAAATACTGCAACAAAATGCTGCATTGTCAAAGTGAGCAACACGTGAACACTTTTGGCCAATAATCAAATCAAATCAAATCAAATCAAATCAAATTTCGATACACATGTGAAAATATATTATAAATTTTCATTTGCATGTTGCTGCTGTACTGCTGTGCTGTCGTGCACTGTTGCACAGTTGCATTGCTGCTGATTGCTTGTTGCTTTTTGTCAAATATATAGTTGTAACAGTTGCTACAATGCTGCTGCTGCTGCTGCTGCTGCTGCTGCTCCGTTTATTTGTACTGTAAAAATGTAACGTGTTGATGATAATGACGACTCTGATGACGACGACGATGATGATGATGATGGGCCGATACCAATAGCCATATACATATCCATATCCATATCCATATCTATATCCATATCCATATCCATAGCCATAGCCATAGTCATAGTCATAGCCATTGCCGTTGCCGTTGCCATATACATAATTGGGCACGCGATGCAATAAAATTGGCAAAACCAATGCCGGCAACAACAATGACTTTGACTATGTTGTGGGCGATGGGCCAAATTGCTGTTGTGCTGATGTGTTGCCGTGGGGGCACTGCAAAGTTAAAGAGCAAAGAGGGCGAGAGAGAGAGGGAGAGGGAGAAGGAGGAGTAACTCAGCATTTACAGTGTGCATATCATGGCAATGACGCAAGCTGTCAACTTCCCGCGGTGTTCATAAAAGTCTTGTTTTGTTTGATTGTCGCATGGCTCAAACACACACAGAGAGAGAGAGAGAAAGGGAGAGAGAGAGAGAGTTGTACACTCAGTCTGGCAGCCACAATAACAAATATGCATATGTGCAGAGTCATTGCATTTGCATTGTTATCTCATAGATACGGATGTCCGACCAACAGACAGATACAGATACAGATACAGTACAGCTCGACGTTCCCGTTGTGTTTGTGTTCATGTCGCTTGCTGTTTTTGCTTTCCAGTTAAAATATCTATCAACTGCTGCATTCCTGTTGTTCTCAGCTGTTGCTGTTGCAGCGGCACTTATCACTTCATTGCAATTTTATGGCGCGTCAAAATTGATGCTTAACGGTTTTTCGCGTTTGCCACATTTAGAACCCGTCGCAATCGCAGTCACAGTCGCAGTCTGTGTCTGACTGTGTTTGTGCGTCTGGTCATGGCCCATGTGCCATACAATGAATTTGATTTTGATTTTGATTTTCATTTTGATATTGATGTTGTTGCTGATGTTGATGTTGATTTGACTGTTAGCTATTAGCAAATCAGAGTTAAATCAACTGTTGCATAAAGTTTGCAGTTTGCAGTTATTATTCCCTGATATCATTAAGTTTGACTTTCAGTGAATTGTAGTTGAAATTTTAATGATTTGTCATCAAATAAAAAAAATCGTCTTCTACTTTTCTTACACTGTTAACTGTTACATTGTGATGTTAACGTTGATTTTATGCGTTATTTTACATACTACACGGTTAACTTGTCCATTTACATCTTCATTCAATCGCACCCACGCACGTGATAAGCCTTATCGCCTGTACTTTATTGATGATTTCCTCCCTTCCCCACCAAGTGTCTGAGAATCACACTGTTGTATCTGAAATATCTGATATACTGATATATACATATAGTATATAAAAATATTTACGTGTTGAACAGAGGCCGCAAGGTTGAGTTTCATTCTGTGTCGTTGATTTTATTACCGATTTTAGATGATTTTTATGCTCTAAGAACAATTTGAGAAGTTTTACGACTATACGAGACTGTATAACTTGCGCCACTCCCGAGGCAAGTAAACATTTGTTTCTTTTTTTGTATTTCGTTTCTTATTTCTTTTTAACTTTCCAACCATTGACTTTGGGTTTGTTTTGTTTTTTTTTTACGACCATTTAATTGAATCGTGAACATTTCTATTTCTATTTGGTCGCTTTTGATTGGCGGAGGGAAATACGCATAAAACTGACCAAACAAACAAGACTATGAAATATGCAACTGGTCGCCAAATGGTATAAAGTATTTCTCTCTGGACGGATGAACGGACGGACTCATAAAAGTAGACATTAAAATTGCCTTTTGATAACGATGCTAATACAATCTTATTATTTTATTATTTTATATTGCAATCAAAATTTGATTTGAAATTAAGACATTCGAAATATACATAGAGAGATATAAAAATATGTAGTAATGAAATGAAATTCATGGCGTCTGCTTCCTGACTCCCAAGGGACCTTGAGGCTGTGTATTCGAGTATTCGAGTATTCCAGTATTCCATATGCTACTATATGGTTTGCGATTGAAGCGGCAGCTGAAAGTAAAAACTGTACAATTTATACAACTGGCAGGCATGTGGCCTCGGTGCCGTTGCCGGCCTTGGTGTCGACTTTAGCCCCGACCTCGTCCCCTACCCCGTCCCCGTTCCCGTGCCCGTTCTTGTATTCGTATTCAGTTTCGTCCTCTTGATCGTGTCCTGGTGAGCGCGATGCGCATCAGTCAACACACAAATGCTGAGACAGTGCACTGCAACACACAGTCACATGCACAAGCAGAGGCACAGGCACAGGCCAGAAATTACTCAAACAAAATGGTCGTAAATCGAGAGGTTGACTTCTTGTCGTCAAAAATGAGGACAGTAACAACCACTAAGCGGATTTTCAGGTACGTCAAGGGCAATTTCAACCTTTTTCTTTTTTTTTCCTTTTCCTTTTCTTTAGAAAAATGCAGCTGAACTCTGTCTGGGCTTCGGGGAAATAGAACAGTAACAACAACAACAGCAAGAGTCCGTCGGTACTTGGAAGAAAACTATGTGCTGCGTACAGGGTCTCCAGATACAGTATCTGTATCTATTGGATTGTCTGAGGCGCAAGAAGCACATAGAAATTGAAATTGAAACAAAACAATCAGCGAAGCGCAGCAAACGATGCGTTCTTAATTTCATTTAGACAAAAACTCCAACTGTGCGTCACTTTCGCTTTCTAAAAAAAAATCGCTGAAGGATCACCGCTGCTGCCTAAGAAGTATAGAAAAATAAAAATGAGTAGGAAGAAAAACCAGAACAAGAACAAGAATTTTCACTCGTTACCCTTAGATCAGTACACTGCACATGTAAGATGACACCTTGCGCATTTTGGAATTTGGAAATGCTATTGAAAATATTTTGAATCGCATAACACTAGGTACAGACTACAGGCAACCACCAAGCCAAATAGATCAGTAAGTCAATCAGTCGGACAGTCAACCAGGCACCCAAACGGACAGTCGACAACAAGCTTAGTCATGCAGTCCCTCAGTCACTCAGTCACTTTGTACCTCAGTCAGTTTTCCAGTCGGTTTTTTTTTAATATTATTTTGAGTAGATTTTAATGCGAATTCAACCTGACAATCTGCTCAATGTTATAATAGTCGCAGGAATATTTTCCACTCGCTTGCAGCTTCTGCTTACATCGAATTTGATTTCATCGGACACTCTGGCTGTGGCTGTGGCACTTTTAATGATTTCACATTAAAATAAATTCACAAAATAAAAGAAATTAATTTATTCAACGATTCAACGAAGATTTCATACTCTTGCAAGCCTATAGTGTCTATACTAATCAAGAAAATATTTTAAGGGATTTATTACGTTTGTTTTTTTTTTCTGAACGTTACAAACTTACTGGGCATAGTTATTATACCCTTTATAGAGTGCAGAAAAAAATATTAAACGTTACGTTGCTCGTTGCGATTCTGAGCGTTTTATGCTCATTTTGTCGTTCACATCGCATTGTTGTTTTCCAGGATCAGGCGATTTAACACGTGATAGTTTATTCAGCTAATAGAAGCCAATCATAAAAGCCAACTTTTATATGCAATTTAAATGCCTCCCTGGGTCGACGTGCTTATGGCCAAGTATTCAACTCTAGTATCAGTATTTTAGCATCAAATTAAAAAAACTTATCCACACCATAAACTTGAATTTTATTTTATTATTATTATTTTTTTTTTTTTACATTTAAGTACGACGATCTTATTCGCCAATCCCTATACCGATCCCTATCCCTATCCCTATCCCAATCTCAATCTCGATTGTGAGTTACCATTACGATTTCGATGTTGATCGTAAAAGCTTACATGGTTTTGGCTTTGCATTCAGTCTTTGTCGATTTGCTTGTTCAATGTTTTTGATGGTCATTTTATATGGGCAATCTTAACAGTAGTTTAACCTCAGTTACCACCTTACGATGGCGTAAAATTCGCTTGATTGTAAACTGAAGAAGAAGAAGAAAACATACTAGGATAACCAACTTATGAATTATCTAAGTAACAATAAGAAAAGAAATGCGGAAATATTTAAGGAAAACGACAGTTTGCTCGATTTTAGGATATCCGATATCCAAGTGTAAGGAAAATTCCTCAACTTTTTTTATTTACCCTGGGATCCAAATTTTCACAAAATATTTAGCTTTAAAATTTTGAATTTAATGCGTTATTATATAAGACATATTTCTGGTATTTATATGCCTGCAATTAATAAATGCATTACCCAAAAATTAAAAGTGTAGTGTTCGTAGTTTTTTTAGTTCCCGAAATCGCGGTGTTCCAACGGACGGACAAACGAACATGATAAAATCATTTTAACTGATCAACTGTATAAATGAAAATGAAAGTTAAATGTGAATATTTTCAGTTAAAAATAAAATATTAATAAATCAATTTTGGATTTGTATTAATCATATTCTTAGATTTTTAATTGATATTAAAGAGTTCGACAAGATCTGGCGCCGCATATTGTTTATGTCACAAATATTGAATGATGATTCAATAATTTGGTTCCAAATTCGAATCGTACTATTTTTTGACACATCGCTTTGAGTATGATATTGATGAGGTTTACTTTACTTATCAATAAACAACTCCCACTCATAAATACTACATAGGTTAAAAGTTTTAATCGCTAGAAGTTGAACATGCAACATATACAGCAAATCGTATTTTATATTGAAATTAAGAATGAAATCCAAAAAAAAAATATTTTGTAAGCATTTAAAAACTGTAGAAAGATATTGAATTATTTTTGATAATTACTTGGATAATTACTAAATTGTTATATCATATAAATACATATAACATATTACTATTTTCTCCCCTTATTTTTATCACTTAATCTGTTTAACTGTTTTCATATTTTGGCAAAAGTTATTATCGTAGTTCGAGCGAGACTGGTCACCTAATTCTAGGAAGACCCAATGAACTTTGGGTTCCTTTTGTTTTTTTTTTTTTTTTTGGCTTATCAGCTTGACAAATAATCACGTGGGTGGCTCAAAAGAAAGCCAGATAATTATCAACTAAATAGCAACAATGTTTGTGTGTACAATAATATGTACTATATGTATGGCATGTACATATGTATGTATATTGTATAATGTATGCTATACAGTCGAACCTAAAGCTCCTCTATCTATTGTATGCAATGGTCTAGCTGGAGCTCGTATGTCTGCTTTTTTTTTTTATTTATTTTTTGGAGTAAAGAGTGTAAAGAGGGTAAGGGTAATAATAGTTATGTCGGTCGGTCGGTCGGTCGGTTGACTAGCTAGCCTATATGATATCTGCCATGTCTCAGTGCGTCAGGCAGCAACTGAACAAAAAAAAAAAATATATATATATCAGTGATTGAGCGATCAGTTAAAACGTTTGTGAAGTGAACGGTAATGATTGAGTGGATATTGTAGAGCAGCGGCGCGCTCGATTGCAGCACAGAGTCGGAATCACTATTATGGTTATATCTCTGGCTGTGGGTACTGTGAGTATTTTGCTATTTATGTGTTCAGTTATGGGGTCCAATGATAAACCTTTAACATGTAGCAAGTGTTGCAAGAACAACAACAGCAACAACAGCAACATGAACAATGTCAAACATCAGCATTAAGTGGCATTAGGTTGTGTCAAAAAAAAGCATTTACTATTTCGCAGAATGTTTATTTTTGTTTACCTTGTGAGAAAATTTTGTTTTTTTTTTTTTTGTCTTTAGTTAAAACCAAATAACAAACAAATACATTTCAATTTTGGTAACGACACACACACACACGCACCAAATACACATGACATGTTCGTCCAACTGTTAGGCTCAACTGGCATTATTCATGGGTCTGCAAGTTGAATGCTGAATGTTTGTCTGACATTGGTTTGCAACTGGTAGGAGGAGTATCAAGTGACCTTAAGGATCGTTGTGCATGCCCATCGATTGTTAAGTTTATGAAAATTTGCCGATAACTTGAATGAGTTTATGATGAAATACTTGTCAGTTTTGACAGGCTCGTTAATGCGTCACGTTGCCACGTTGCCCCGTTGCTAAGTTGCCACATTTCCACATTGCACTCTTCTCTTGTTCCTTTTTTTTTTTTTTTTTTGTTGGCCTAGCAAGTGCAGTCGAGGCGTGAAATACTCAATTAACAGGAAATTTATGAGCCTCTGCTCACTGCTCGATGCTCAATGCTCGATGCTCGATGGATGCCTCAACCCATTACGGCAACCTGTTATTAGGCAAGGTCCTTAAAGCCATGCCGAAAAATGTTTGGCTGTCTACCTACAGCCTACAGCCTAGAGCGAACAACCTACAGCAATGCTGAACATAATTTATGTGCCTTTTTTCGCCTAGTTCTCGCTCATCTACTCTCTCCCTCTCTCTCTTTTCTTCGTCTCTCTTTGTCTCTAACTCCCTCTCTCTTTCTCTATGGAAGTTGGTCCTTTTTTTGCCCAAGTGTATAAAGAACGCTCGTAAAAACTTTCTTTTGTTTCGACGTGCGCAACTTTACGACTTTTCGAGTGTGTTTGGAAATTTCTCTCAATTGTTGTTGTTGTATGTGTATAAATGTTTATATATATACATACATTTTCCTTTGGGAAATTCATTTAGTGAGCTAAAGAGTGAGAGAACCAGGCCAAATCACAGCCAGCGGCAACGACAATGGCAACGGCAATGGCAACGACAATGAAATATCAATAAAAGGAGCAACAATTTAATTTACACAAGCAACTTTGACAGCTTGTAAACTGGGCAAATAGACAACTCAGCGTTGTCATAATGACAACACTTACCAGGGCCATCAAACAGACGCATCGGGAATTTTTACGAGCCTGTTCTCATGTATTGCAGAGAGCCGGTGAAAGGGTCGAAAATTGACAGCACTAACAGCACTAGAAATGGTGAAATGGAAATGAAAATGGAATTGGAACTGGAACTGCCAGAGTTGCAGTGAGAGTCGGAGCGGAGTCGGGGTCGTGGGTCGTCGATCAGGGTCGAAGTCAAAGTCGGACCCGTAAACGTAAAAGTAGACAAAGTTGATGTTGGTGTTGATGTTGGTGTTGATGTTGGTGTTGATGTTGGTGTTGGTATAGGGACTCGAAAGTTTTTGTGGTCGCTGTAGACAACGACATGGATTGTCATAATTTTCTATTTATCGTGTAATTTGTAGCGCAATTTGTTGCTCGTAAAATGCTCAAGTGAAAATATCATCGGGGTAATGTACATAAATGTAATGCACAATGGGCTATATAAAAATCGTAAAATATTCTTTCTACGAAAATGGTAAGGGACGAGACCAAGGCAACCAAGGAAACACCAAAAGCAACAGCAACAACGAGAAAGTTGTGTAAACATCGTCAGATGACACAACTGTGTGTGAAAATGTTTTTGGGCAATTTATGAAGTCACAAAACCAACAATTTTTCAAGGGGAACTTTTATAGTCGCTTAATCAACTCAACTAGAAATTAAGATCAAAATGAGTCCATTTCAAGTTATAGAGTATATGTTTATCACAGTTTAGAAATACAATAAAATTACATTTTGAAGATTTAATTAGAAATCATTATTTAGCTACAGTAATATATGGTCACATTAATTATTATAATTAATTATTAATTAATATTATTAATTACTATAATTACCATAGAAAACATAAGATTGGAGATTTAATTTATTTTATAGAAAAATCTATTATTCTATACCGTAAATATTAATAATAAATTTGAAGAGCAAAACAAGCTCAGAGAAATAAAAATATATATTATTTTAATAATATATTATTTTTTACTTCGAAATCCTTCAATAATAGGATATTTCCAAGTTTTATTTTAAGAATTGCGTTTAATTCATTCAATTAAATTTTAATAATAAAAATTAAAAATTATTTTTATTTCATAATTTTTTCCGATAAAAATTAGAACATTTACGATGGTCCAATTAACTATTGATTCTGAGCAAGAATATATTTATATACTTTAGTAGATCCTCCTCGTTATGACTTCTGTTGGTGTTGCAGAATCATTATCTCCCAATACCTATGGATAACGGGTATAGTAACCATACCATAGCTATATAACACTTAACACTACGGGCACAATTTAAAATCAACACTTAGTAGTGTTAACATCAACATAAACATGGAACTTGCATATATAGCTTACATACTAGATATATTTAATTTAATTTATTTATATTTAATTAATATAAAATTATTCGTATTGTACTTCGCATTCTCCATGTTTGGTTAAATTATATTCACGTTGCCTAGCAGCTTGTAATAATGCACTGAAGGAGGCGTGGCAGAATTCATTAAGTATATATATTCTCGATCAGTAGCAGCATCATAATTTGGCTAATATTTCTGTCATCTTGTCTATCTTTTGGTCTCTCTGATTGCTCATCTGTCTATCTATCCGACGGTCTATCTGACTTTCCGTCTGCTGGTCCACCTGTCTATCTGTTCACCAGTTGCATGCTAATTATAGTCCCTCAGCTGAATGAAACCTGATATAGTCTATTCTAATTGCACTCAACTTTATATGACTAGGAAAAAGCCTGATCGGACCACTATATCATCGAGCTGCCGTTGAAATGATGTTTTGCATGAAGAAACTTTTTAATTGTTTAATTGAATATTTTTCGACTTAATTTTACTTAATTTGAATTTGAAGGCATATGATAAATTATTTTCACTTATAAATTAATCAAGTTAATTTTAAGAAACATAAACTTTTAAATATCTATAAAAATTGTTTAATTAAAACTATGAATATTTATGGCATCAGGGAAATATAAAATATTCAAATACATTTATTCATATTATGAGATAGATAATTAAGAAATTATAAGAAGATTTTAAGAAATTGCAAATGTCTTAATCTTCGGTTTTATTTATTAAACTTTCGACTTTGATTTTAACTAAAGTAAAAACATAAAAAAATGCATAAGATTTCTGATTTCATACAATTGTGCATCAATGTGTTATAAATTTTGGAAAAGTGATCGAAAAGTGATTTAATCATGTATCACACGCGACTGTATCGAGCATCTGAAAATATTTCAATATTTCAAACTGTTGTTACTCGCATTACTTATTCACAATATAAGCAATTTCTCAAGTCACTAAATCAGCTACAGTTATATGAATGTGTACATTCATCTACTAGGATTAAATTAAAAGATTGATTCAACGAGAGAGAGAGAGAGAGAGGTAAATGCTAGAAAAAATTTGTTTCAGTCAATTGGTCAAAGTGTCTAAACCGAAAACATAAACCATCTAAAATTGTAGCATGCATGGGGCGTATACGCAATCTAGTATCCGTTTTTAGGCATATCCATCATCATATCTGACCATAATCGCCAACACACTCTCATACACAGGCTCATACAAACAGCAGCATCACACACTGAGAGAGAGAGAGAGGGGGCAGTCAACAAGAGGCGCAGACACATGAAAGTATTTTGCAAATTTGCGCTCAATTAATTGCATATAATTCATTTGTTGTTTGGCAACGCACGCACGCAGGAAAGGCAAGGCAAGGCAAGGAAAGGCACGACACAGCCCCTGCGCCCAGATCCCTCTGAGATCCCTTTGGCCAAGGCCCTGCCCAGCATTGGGGTATTTTATGGCATTTTGATTTGATTTTTGTCAAACGTCGTCGTTGCCGCCGTCGACACCGTCGTTGCCGTGGCCGTTGCCACAGTTGTTGCCGTCGTCCAGCCAATGCTCCGATTTTTATTTTTCTGCAACGCCTCCCCGCTGCCTGGCGTTTGATTTATTGCCGACCTTGTTATGTGCAGGCGCATTAGCGATATATCCATTTCACTTTCCATAATGGTGGCGGGACCCACAGTGACAGCCCCCGTCAGCTCGTCAAGCTTCAGCAGTTAGAGCGAGACGACCATAGACAACAGCATTTACAACTTTTTTGCTCTGTAAGCACATTGTGTTGTAATTGGCAGGGGAAATGCGCTATGCTACGCTCTGCGCTCTACTCTCTCTCTCTCTCTCCATGCGCTCTCTCCTCTCATTTTATGGCAGAAAAGGAGAACGAGAGTGCAATGCAATGTAGGGGAAATGAAAGTTTATAGCTTCTCATTGTGCGAATGATTATAGCACATTGAGAATTTCATTCGATGAAATTTATGAGTTTCTATTTTTATTTATAATTTGATTATTTTGAAAATGCAAAATGTAACTTAACAGATTTTAACAGATTTTATTGATAATAATTTCTCTTTGTTTTCAAGAGAAATCTGCGTCATTCATTTGCATTATTTATCATTATTATTATTATTATGATAATTATTATTATATTCGATCCAATGGAAATTTATTGGACTTTATTTTTATTGTCACTGCGCGAAATGACAATTAAATCGCATCTGACGTACTTAATGCCAATATTAAGAGTGTAATAATTCGCCAAAAAGCCGACAAAAGGCGACAACAAATATCCAATAACAACAAGAACGACAAGAACAACAGCAACAACGACTCATCGTCGTTGTTTCACAAGATGAGATCTTAAAGAACTTTGAAAACCTGAGCATTTCCCCCACGTCTGACAGTTTGTTTCGCGCCTTTTGTTTTTCAATTCGTATTTTTAGCCTGCAACATTTTTGCATTTGCCAAATAAAATCAATTTATAAATTTCATTTTGAAGCCGCTTTTGTTATGCAAATGCGACGAACTGAAAAGTAAAACAAAAAAAAATAAATAACAACAAAAAAAAAAGAATAAAAAAATGTTACATTTTTGGGGGATTAGCAGCAAGTCGTCTGTCAGTCAGTTAGTCACTTTGTCAGTCAGTCAGTCAGAGTTGGCTAGTTGAACCGTTGAACAGTTGAACAGAATGAGAATCAGAGTCAGACACTAACACAGACACAGACACAGACACTGACACTGACACAGAGTCAGAGTCAGAGTCAGTCAGCCGGTTTGGCAGCATTTCCGTGCTGCTCCGATGGGCGTCGCTTTTTTAGGGAGCTCTCAAAAAAAAAAAAAAATAGAAATAAAAATAAAAATAAAAATCAGCAAGCTGTCATGCTAAAGGTCATTCGGGTCATTCGAGATGTCGATTTGAATATTTGAATGTGACATCACTAGAAACTGATTTACTTAGCGAAAGATTCGATTCAACGTTGACAATCGATTGAATCAACATTTCGTTCGCTCTAAAATTCCTTCGTATTAAATTACTAAATTTAACACAAAATAAATAATAAAAAAGAAAAAAAAAAAAACAAAATCTGATTTTAGCAATATGAAATTTGAATTTGAAAAAAACAAGAAAAATTTCAATATATTTTTTTGCATTTGTTTCGTTGAACATTTTTAAATAAATTTATTTGATGTTATAAACCTTAAAAACTTCAACTGTGAATTCTATAAATTTAAAAATTATTAAACAAAAATTAAATTTATATTTTAAAATTATTTTAACAAATTTTTAAAATAATTAATCTCTCAAAAGTAAATTGAATAAATAATAAAATATAAATAAATAATAAAAAAAAAGATTTATATTATTAAAATATAAATTTGGAAGTTATGTTAATGCTTTAAATATTAAAATCATTGTTTTTTTTTTATAAAAACAAAAAGTTTTATAATAAACTTCTAGTATTATAGTAATGACACATAACAGGAAAGCTTAGTCCAAATCCAAATCGGATAGAAATGAAAGTGTGACTGCAGTTTAATCAAATAAATTGCAATTTTATTAATATTTTATTATATGCTAATAGTAAAATTTAAATAAAAATTTACTCATGAAATAAATTTATCAAATTCTTTATTCATTTATATTATTTATTTATAATAATATATTAAATTATTAAATTATTAAGTTATAAAAGCAATTTCAATAAAATAAAAGATCAACATTATTTTTCAGTATTTTATTCTTTTATGAATAAAAACTTGTTAATAATTATATAGTATTTCATGATATAGTATTTCGATCACATTTACATCAATTTTTTTAATATGTCTTAGCGAAATGTTTTGCTTTTCTTTTGCATTTAATTCTTAAATGTCTTAAAAAGAATTTTTTCCCAGTAAGAATTCCACTTTATAAATGAGAAAATATATTTTTATATTAATATAAATTATTATAAATATGTATATTAGTTTTTTTTTTATTTATTATTTCAACTATTTTTAATATATTATTCATATATAATTATTTATTATTTATATTATATTTATATATTTTTTTTTTATGTATCGTTGAATTTGTAGATTTCTCAAGGCAAATGCATGACCTTGAGCTAAAACTAAAATTCTTGCATTTTGGCAATTAGCTCTTCTTCTTCTTCTTGTTCTTCTTCATCTTCACTTTGTTATTTATTATTTTTGTTGTTGCTTTGTTTGCTCTTGCTCATTGTTAGGCTTTTGCGTAAACAGATCGAATATTTGGCAAGTTTTTTTTAACAAGCAAATAAATAAATAAATAAAAAAAAAAAGAGTTCAGCGCCAGTGTGTAGATCTGCTGGCAAATGCCAAAGGCTTCACTGCATATGCCGCCTACAGTTACCCCCAGCCTCTGCTCTCCGTCTGCTTCTCCTGCATCGTCTTCATCTTCATCTTCATCTACTTCATCGACTGTTTTCGATAAAACGGAAAGAAACAGAAGCAGAAGCTGCAACAGCCGCAGGACGCTGCATGCTGGACACGGGACATGGAATACGGCACAGGCACAGGCACAGGCACAAGCACAGGCAGTAGAGTGAAGTGTGCAGGCATAGTGTAGGAGCTCCATGTAGCTCCTTATCGAAATGCCGACACACACTCGACACTCGAAACAACGTTTAATTAGAGTTTGTTGTTTATTTATTTATTTATTTGCTTGCCTCGCCGAATGTGTACTCGACAACAGTCTCTCTATCTCTCTCTCTCTGTCTCTGTGTGTGTGTGTGTTTGTGTGTTTGTGTGCGCTTGTATATTTTGGGGCGCATATAGCTTCTGGAGTGTAGCCTTGTATGTTGACCATTTGGTGACCAAGTCGCCGTTGCCGACGGGTTCAACTGCAGTTTTCGACCATTAATAATTTCATTGAGTTGTTGTTGTTTCTGTTTGTATTTGTATTGCTGTTGTTTTTGTTTTTTTGTTGTTGTTGTTGTTGTTGCTGCTGGTCGCTCTGACTATTGGTGTTGTTCTTGTTGTTCTTGTTATTGTTGTTGTTATTTGTTATTTGTAGAGCTCGGCGGCATCGGCTTCCGTTCTGGCTGCCAACATGCAGCCCCCAGTCGCAGTTTTAATATCTGCCTCCAAGTTCTACACTACCCTCAAAATTCTCCTTCTTGCACTCCCACAGTACAATGCCGGATGACATGTGTGTGTGTGTGTGTGTGTGTGTGTGTGTGTGTGTGTTTTGCCGCTGTCGATGTTGTCGATGTTGTCGATGATGTCGGGGTGTTGTATATTTTTGAACATTTCATAAGAAATCGTTTGTGGCATTATTTAATTTTGTTGTTGTTTGCGTGGCTTTTGTGATTGTTCTTGTTCTTCTTCTTGCTCTTGCTCTTGTTTTTGTTATTGTTATTGTTATTGTTGTTGGTATTATTATTTTTGGTTGTTCCTGTTTCTATTGCTGCTATTGTTGCTGTTGTTGTTGCTGCTGCTGCTACTTTAGTTGTAGACATTTTCATTTTATTTACTTTATTGTCGCTGTACTGACGAACTATCCTCAATGAGAACTTGGCTCTGTGGCCGTCCTCTGCCTTTGGCTGTCCTTCATGTCTGTGTGTCCTTTGCCGCCTTACAGGGCTATATTCTCTGTCTTCTTCTTCTTCTTATTCTTCTTCTTCTTCTGCTTGCTGTGGCCAAGCGATAATAATATTTGTTATTTACTTTAGCGGAAGGAAAAAGAAAAAACGGAAATGCACATAAATTCATTTCTCATAGATTATTATTTACTCGCTCTCTTTCTCTCAATCTGTCTCTCTTACTCTCTCTCAGTCTCTCTTACTCTTCTCCTTGCAGCTTTGTGTCATTTGTTTTTCGTTTTTTATTTTTGGTGCTAAATATTTTTATTTTTTTTTTTAAATTGTTGCAAAACGTGCCAATAGTTTTCTCTCTCTCACTCTCTATCTCTCTCTCCGTACTAAAAAGCCGCTGGCAAAATCGCAATCAAAACTTTTCAATTTACAAGACAATTAATTGATTCAATTATTTATATTTTAATTTTAAGTTGAAGTAAATATTTAAACTTAAAATTAATAAATTAATAAAATTAAATTAATATTCACTTCGTAAATATAATATATAAATTAACTTTAATTAAAGTTGAATGAATTTTTAATAAAAATATAATAATAAAAAATCAAAAAATCAAAAATGTCAGAAATATTTTTTGCTAATAATAAAAATAAAATAATATATAAAAAATAATAATATATAAATATAATAATAAATAATAATATATAATAAATAAAAAATATAAATATATAATAAATAATATATACAAATAATAGAAAAAACTTAAGAAATATTACTAAATATTAAATCTTAATATTAAAAATCTTTTCTTTGAGTCAGTTTTAAATATATTTTATTTAGTTGTAAAATTATCTGAATTACATTTATTTATTTTCAATTACAAATCGCTTACAAAAACAAATTGAGTTCGAAATAATTCAAGTTTTTTTTTTTATATGATATTTCTCAATGGTTGTTATTCTTCTTCTTCTTCTTCTTTCATAAGATTCTTATTTGCGTCTGTGATCTCTGCGTAATACTTGTCTCAACTTATCCAGAATTTAAAGTGCATCAAATGATGTGGATGGGAACTGAAAAAAAAAAAAAAAAAAAAACAGAAAGCAAATCTAGCTGCGTCATACCGAAGATTTCATACACTTGCCAAAGCTTAAACGAAAAGTTCATCATGCAAAATGTTTAATTTTGAACCGATAACAATACCTATGACAACTAGGATATACAACAGTCCAATTTCAGTCAGTAACCCGATAAAATATAGCTCGATAATTTTCCGATCCATCTCGAGCGATATTTCTCTTTATATATATATCGCGTTCTTTGAGGCTTTACAGACTTCTGGGAAGAAGTAATCCTGTCAAGTTTCATCTAGATATCTGATAAATTGATATCTAGATGTTACAATGATGGTTCAAGAATATATACATTATGGGATATGTTACGCCTCCTTCTAGACATTAGAAACTTCTGGGGAAAATGAATAGACTCTTGGAAAAGTATAAAATAAAAAACTTAAAGAGTAGATTTAGTGATCATCCCACTTCACTCCTTAATTTAGTTATATTCTCTGTTGTTCTAGAGCAGAGAAGCATTTAACATATAGACAACATCCCTGAAGTATCATGTATAAGTAGTTTTTCATATGAAAATTACATATGCGTGTGTGTGCATGTGTGTGTGTGTGTTTGTGTTTGTGTGTGGAAGTGATTTTCACTTCATTCGTCCGTCCAAATGTCGCATTGCTCACTCCTTATGCTCATCATCTCACTGTGCTCTCTCGCTCTCTCTCTCTCTCTCTCTCCTTCAGTGACAGTTTCAAGTGGTTTTTCTAGGCAATCAATCAAAAAATGAAATACGAAAAATGAAAAACGAAAAACTACAAAATGAAAAAGAGAAAAAAAAAAAAAAAACATTTTCAGTGTCTGCATGAAAACAAAGCACTGCGGAAGATCATCGGGAAGAGGAAGAGGGACGTCAGACAAAGGATGATGCTATGAGGAATGGGGCGTGCTCGACACATGTGGCCAGGCTGCTGGCTGCTGGCTGCTGGCTGCTGAAATGCAAGTTAATCCTGTTGCAGTTGCATTCTTTCCTCATTTGCATGCCACATGAAACTGAAGAAAGTGCAAGAGAAATTAGAATATTATGAGATTGTGTGAATTTCAGATTTTTATATTTGCTGCCCATATATAATATTAATCGTATTTCTCATTATGTTTTCTCTCTCTCTCTCTTTCTCTTACAGGTAAAGTATGATGAATGCTTCCTTTAGTTGTTAGTCCCTCCCCCCCACCCCTCTTTCAAATATTAAGAAAAATATCAGGTAAGTGCAATTTTCATATTATTTAAAGCTTAAAGTTGTCTTCTCTCACTTTACTGCCTTGCCACCGTGCCCCACATTGTGATGCTACTGATAAATGACAAACGTTTTGCACAAGTCTCGTCACGCCAGTGGCTTTAAAACCTTTCAGTTCGCAGTGAAATTTTAGGCAAAAGTTTAATGCCGCCCGACCGTCCGACGGCACTCGCTGAAGCAATTTACATTGTCAACGTTGACTTTGACTGCGACTGCGACTGCGGCGGCGACTGTAACTGTGACTGCTGCTGCGGCTGCGACTTCCACTTCGACGTCTGGGTCGACGGGCTGCTGTCAAAAACAGACGTCCCAGTGACGAGACGACAACTTGTCAGTCAGTTTGTACACAAGGGACGGCAAGAATATGTATGTGGCAAGTGGGGCAAGTGAGTTGCGGGATAACAACTAAGTCCTGGGCGCCGTCAATGACCGGCATATTTATTTGAGTATATTGATCGATTTTCTTTGGCCAAAATATAGTCTTTAATATTTTCTATACACATTTCTATACAAAACACAAAAAAAGAAAAAATGGAAAAATCTGACGCCAGCTCAATGTTGGCATCGCACCGCAGGGAATTTTGTTTGGTACTTGGGAAAAAGTGTAACAAATACAAGTGAAATATTCTATATGCTAGAAATTTAGACATAAATATATTCATACATATGTATATACATATAGTCGTCGTACATATAGGAAACACAGAGACAAATATCATGGAGTGCAATTTGTTGCAGTTGCATTTCGAGTTGAATGACTTGGCCAAAAGTTATCACTTGGTCAGCAAATATAAATACATGCATATGTATGTATGTATGTACATATGTATAATATAATATGTCTGTGGGAGTGAGTCCTATGCAGGTAGAGTTGTACATTTATTGCATTTGTTAGGATTTTGATCCTAAGCCGTTTATGGTTGCCTATGTCAAGCGTTGAAAGTCACAAAATTTTTGTTAGTTGAATTTATTTTAAAGGTAATGTATGATGGCAACGAACAGGTAAATATACTAAAAATATATCTACATATATGTATATCTATGTAAGCAGGTAAAATAAGTAATGAAATTAAATGAAGTAAAATGCGTGTATAAAATATGCTAAAATATGATGAAAAACATGAAACAAAATACTTTGCAATTTCCAAATCCAATGACTCCAAAACTGTACGCGCCTCGTAAACAGCTGTTTCGGTTTGCCATAAAAATAAAGCGAATACGCAATATATATCATGCTAGCCCACTCCCGCAAAAAACGGCGAATTTATCACAATCGTGCCTTTGCTCGTTTATTTCTCTCTTTCTCGTGCGCGCAACGAAAACAAAAACAAACCATTAAAACTGCAGCGAAATGGCCGTTTGAGCGTGAAATACGAGCGAAAACAATGCGGCGAAGAGCGGCGTGCTCTCCGAGTGTAATCTCGCGCGCGTATTATATATATATATTGTATGCATGGGTGTGTGAGTGTATTAAGTTGCTGTGTTGTGAGTGAGAGAGAGTGTGCACTTGTCTGTCAAGATTATGGCGGTTTTTCAGCAACACCGTGTTGGGGAGATGCCTGCCAAAAAGAAAATCGTTGCTGACGCCGCTATTGCTGTTGTCGTTGTTTTCTCAAGCGCCGACGGCAACTCCTATTTTTCTTCATGTGCCATTTTTTAATTTTTGTTGTTTTGCCTCGTGAGCGAATCTCGTGTTGCAGTTGACACTCAAAACCCACTTAAGTTTGAGTGAGTTTCGTCGTCACACATACGCGCATCTTCATATACTCATACATACTGAGAGAGAGAGAGAGAGAGAGAGAGAGCGACACACACACACACACATTGAAAGCAGCGCTATTCACATCAAGTTGATATCGTGTCGTCGTCTTCATCTTTGCTGTCGCTCGCTCGTCGTTTTCATTTGATAAATTGCGTTTATAAGAAAGAGATGAATTGTCATGCACAGCTGAAGCAGCAGAAGCAGCAACAGCAATAGCAATAACAACAACAGCAGCATCGCAAGCTGTCGTGCCTGTTGTCTCAGTATGTGTGCATGTCTATGAGTGTGAGCGAGCAACGGTTGGCGCTCATTTGGGGCCCGCTGCCGCCTCTTTAAATCATATTGGCTGCGCCTCAGTGTGTTGTGTGTTGTGTGTGTGTATGTGTATGCGTGCAAGTATATTCACTTGCATTTGTATGTGTGAGCTTTCTCATCGCCACAATTTTTCGCTCGCACAGAGTTTTCTTCTTCGTCTGTCTTTTGCCCCTTCAATGTCGCCTCAACGCTCAATGCTCAATGCTCAACGTTCAGCGCTCGTCTGGGATTGGAAGTTTCCAAATGCAATTTTTGCCTTGCTGCCTTGAGCTCTTCGTCTTATTATCAAAAGCTGCTGTTTTTCTCTTTTTCTCCAATTTTATTTTTCTTTTTTTCTTGTTTTCGTTTTTTTTTTTTCTATTTCATTTTTGTTTTTTCTTCTTCTTTGGTGGGTGGAGACCCCATCGCTGTATCGTCGTCGCCCTTACTTCCCTTTGCCTTTGCTCATCTTGCTAGTCTGTTTCTGCTGCTGCTACTACTTCTTCTTCTTCTACTTTGCTTGGGGTCTGGCTGATTTAAATTTCATGGTCTCTTCAATTTCGCCAAGTTGTAATATTAAATTAAATTAAATTCCCTTTACATTCTCCTTGTCGCTTCGTTTAGCTCCCGTCTTATCCTTTCGCTATGCACCCAGAGCCCAGCACCCTACACCCTGCACCCTGCACCCTGTGCCGTGACCCTTAAAGAATGCAATGCAATATTCCAATTTACTTGCAATTTCTTAATTAAGCATATTCCAAATCCAGATCGAAAGCACTTTAACTTCTTTGTTCGTTTTAAATTTTCAATTGCAATTCTCAGACAAAATGAAAATTAAATAAATGAAAATTTCATTTTAAAGTTATAAAAATTGCATTCAAAAATTACTTGGCGAAACTATACAAAATAATATAAGAATAAAATTTTGTACATTGAGTTTTTCTTGAGTTTTCTTTAGAATTTTAATTGTGAATTTCTTTCGGTAGTAGTATTATTTTTGACATCCTTGACATTGAATCCTTGAACTTGGCAATAAATTTGCGGCGGAATCTGTCATCAACTCTATACGAAAAAAAAAATGATTGCAATTTGGCAATTTTGGCAAACAAATAAAATTCAGAAAACAGTGCTGCCACAATTGTTGGCAGTTCCCCTGTGCGCCAAACAGTGCTACTGTTCAAATAAATTAACAATTTATTACTTTTAATTGAATTTTCAAATAAATTCAATTTGTTTTTTTTTTTATTTATTTATTTTTTTTTTCTCTGTTGTTTTTGTTTATTATTTTCTTTTTTTTTGTTTAGCTTTTACTCACATTTGGCACATAAATTTGCAGTTGGGAGATTTGAATTTAAGCGGCGTAGTGTTGCAATAACAACAACAACAACAATAGCAGCAGCAACAATTTGCTTGAAAATTGAAAAAATCCCAAACCGCAAATCAATCAACGTCTCATAAATTTGTCAAGTCGGCGACAGTTAGAAAGAAGCAGGAGACCAACAAGAAGTACAAGAACAACAAAAAAAAAGCAAATATAAAGAGAAATAAAAAGAAAAGGAGAGAGGATACAAGGACAAGTGCTGCTCCCAAAGGCCACATAGTGGCAATAAGAGAAGAAGAAAAAAGTCAACAATTTTGATCATCTGTGTTTTACATCTGTGTGAAAATCAGATCAAATCAATATTAGCATTAAGCAACAGCAGCAGCATTTGCATCAGCAGAATAACATTTTGCACAATCATCATTATTATTATTATTATTATTATTATTATTATTATTATTATTATTATTTTTATTATTATGTTTGTCATCGGGAGTAACCGTGTGGCAATATCCTTGTCAGCTAGGACAAACCGGCAAAGCAGACAGACAAAGCCGCCAAAGAGCAGTCAGAAAAACAAACAACAAAGCAATTTTTCATTTTTCTTCTAAAAACGCGCAAAAACGGCGGCAACATTAAAACAAGCGTCGGCGTCGTCGTCGCAGTATTCGCCGTTGTTGTTGTTGTTGTTGATGCCGTTGGCTGCCCAAAAAAACAAAAAAAAAAAAATTTTAAAAAAAAAATTTGAAAATGGCGACCGGGCGCCAACCGCTCGCCGGTTAGCAAAATACGAAAAAGCCAAAAAAAAAAGCCAAAAAGCCAAAAAACAAAAGGACGCACAGGCCAAAAATGCGTTGTTGAAAAATTGCCTGGGAATATGTGTTAACTGCTTTTTAAACTGCCACGAGGACGACGACACGACGACGTCACCGGCAGCAACAGCAACAGCAGTGAAAGGATATGCATTTTGGGCAGTTGAATTTATCGGCGCGCGATTTATTATTGCACACAAAAGTTCACACTGCGAACAGCTGTTGGCATTGTTATTGTTGTTGTTGCTGTTGTTGTTACTGCTCCTGATGCTGATGCTGATGTTTCTGCTTCTGTTTCTGTTACTGCTTCTGGCAGGATCATTGCCTAAGTGGCTGGATCGCCATGACGCCTGGCGACGACAATGACAACAACAGCAACAACAATACAAACGGCAATGAAAACGCCAACGATGACGGCGGCGACAACGACAACGGCAACGACGACGGCGACGACGACGACGACGACGACGTCTCTGCAGCTTTTGAAGGCGTTGCCTATTTGACTGCCAATGTATGCGTGCGTATGCCGAATGTATGTGCTTATGCTTCTCTTTATGTTCATGTACGTCTGTATGCGTGTGTGTGTTTGAGTGTGCAAAGAGCGCAAAAAAGTTGAGCGAAAGTTGAGCGTGCCAGCAAGTGACGGACAAGCAAGCAGTAGAGCAGCAAAGTCGAAGGCAACTACAAGCGACAAGCGTCTGGAGTGGCAAAGACTAGAAAACACCTGAAAGCACTCACACTGACACAAACACCAGCACAAACACAAACACAAGCACAAAGCTATAGACAAACAGAAACACCAACAGCAGCAGAAATACACTCAAATACACTAACACTAGAAGCAGCACCAGCACCAACCCCAACCCCAAGCGCAATCTCAATCTCAAACCTAAAGCAAAAGCAAAAGCAAAACCCACCCATGCCCAATGCCTGCGCGCACAGGTGGGGCGGCCAACGAAGACTGAATGGCAAACTGATGCAAACTGCCACTCACTCAAGCGAAAATAACAAATGGGATTGGTTTTTGCTGATTTTCAACGCACGCACAGCGACGACGACAACGACGACGACGACGACGGCGGCGGCAACGACAACGAGTACAACGAGTACGACGACGTCGACGACGCTGGCAGCAGCTGAAGCAGCAATAGCAGTGAGAGAGGCGATGCGACGGCAGCAGTGGCCAAAACCTATAAGCCGTCTCCTTTTGGCCAAAGCCAAATAAATTTCAAACGAACGAACGAGCGTTGAGCGAGCGCCAACGACAACTACAACTACAACGACAACGACGACGACGATAACAGCAACGACGTCGACGGAATCGTCGTTGCGCAAAAAGAGTCGAAAAACAAATAGCAAAAACAAAAACAAAAATAAAAAAAAAAAAAGGCAAAACTGAGCGCAGAGCAGCAGAGTAGTAGAGTAGCACAGCGAAGGCACGGCATGGCATGGCCAGATTGTGACAAGTGTGTGTATGACAGAAAAGGCGTACTAACAAATCAGTCATCATCCTTTACGCTCTGCCTTTGGGCCCCATTTTGTAGTTCGCTCAAAAGAGCGCGCCTGCGCTCTCACAACGGAATTCGCCGTAGTTACAGCAACAAAACCTAACCATCAGCCGCCGCGCTCACATACACACGCACGCATCACAATTCGCCGGAGCCAAATGTGTTTGTATAGCCATCGCACTCGCACTGCTGGTAAATTTATGAGTCTCGCTTTGTACAACCTTTTTTAATGGCACAATTGTTGCGTCGCCGCCGACTTTGTGTGAGTGTGTGTGTGTTTGTGAGTTGTTTGTGAGTTGTTTGTGTGCGCGCGCTCGTGTATGTGTGTGTGCATGCTGTGTGTGTGTATGTGTGTGAGTACGATCGAGTAGACAGTGGCGTGCAAGCGTGCATGAGCATGATTGACAGTGTGTATTTGCCTTCGAACCGCGTACGACGTGCTTGTGCTTGTGCTGTCTGTGTTGTGTGCGAAGCGAGAAGCGAAGCCGAAAACGCCGAAGCCGTCGCCATCGCCGCAACCGTTGAGAATCAAATAATTATTATTACTATTATTATTGCTATTGCATAGCAATATTATTGTTATTGCCACACAACAAATGCAAACAAACAAACAAACAACAATAACAAACTATTATCATAACGTTTGCGGGCAGCAAGCGCAACAAATTAGGACGCCGCCAAAAATATAAATCAAAAATCCAAAAAAAAAAATATAAAAATTAAAAATTAACTCGTCGCATTCTTGGCAAGGCTCCTAAAAAAAAACCCCAACATTTTTAAATAACAATTTTGTGAAAAACGCGCGCGCGTCTCGTTACGCGACGTTACCGATCGGTCGTTACGCGTTACGCGATACGGACCTTACGTTAACGGACATTCGTCGTGGGCCGCCGTCGCCGTCGCGTTGCCGTCGCTAAAACAACAAATATTTTTCGCAAGACGTTTCATGTTTTATTCTTAACTAGAATAAAAAAAAGTAAAAAAAAAATCAAAGCGCAAAGTGCAGAACAAAACAAAAAAAATATTATTGCAAAACTGTAGAAGAAACTCTAAACAGTTAGTTAATGTTGATTAGCTGCTGTCTTCGCATTGATAACAAGTTTTTGTTTTTGTAGTATATTATAGTATGTAGAAGCAGCTGTGATAAATAGTGCGCATATTATACGAAGCAAGCAAGAAGTATACGACATACAACAAATAAAACAAAACAACAATAATAACAACACAAAAACACAAAAATATATATGTATATACATATAAAAAAAGCAGAAGCAAAAATAAAAAAACAAGCTAAAAAGCAAAATATACAACAGAAGAATTCTACAACAAACTTGTGAAGAAGGAAGGTTCCATAAGAAACGAAGACAACAAACAAGAAGAAGAATAAGGCCCAAGCTATGGATTTATGACAAGAGCAACAACAACAACAACAACAAAATAAAAATAATAGCAGCTAAAATAAAAAAAAGAAAAGAAAAAAACGCAGAGGCAAAAGATCAAACTGCAAACTATGTTGCCCGGCCCACACAAGCAGCAACAACAACAAGAACTACAGCAACAACTCTGCAGCTACAACAGTATACTAAGAACAACAGCTACAACGGCAACTATAACAAATACAAATTGTATACGATTTTTATAAGCCACAAAAGCAAAACAAAACAAAAAAAAAAAAAAACAACAAAACAAAAAAAAAATCAAAATAAAAGCAAAAGAAAAAAAATAAATAACAAAAAAAGTTATAATAAATTATATGTAAATATTATATAAACATTTCTATATTTTACAAATACAACAACAACAACAACAACAAAATATAAAGATCTCCCGCTAATAACAACAACAAATACGCGCGCGTAACTACAATAAAGTATACCAGAAACAACAACAACAACAAAATAATAGCTAAATCTAAGCAAAAAATTAAAAATTAAATAATAAATAATAAAAATCTAAAGCAAAGATTTTAACAAATGTGCCTGTGTTAAAACCGAAAGAAAGAGAAGAAGAAGAAGAGAATAAAGAAGAAGAAGAAGAAGAAGAAGAAGCAAAAGCATAAGAAGAAATAAAGAAAAACTGCATATTGAAACAGAGAAATAGATGAGAAAGAAAATTACAAAATTGTAATATTATAAATATAACACATATAACATATTCTAATAATATTTTTGTGAGTGTCAAGCAAAATAAATAACAAATCAACAACAACAACAAGAACAACAATAACTGCAACAACTGCAATAACAAGAACAAACAACTAGCAAAACTTAGCAGGAGGCAACCAAAACAGAGAAGATCTTCAAAGATCTTGACTAAAGAGAGACTAGAGAAAGAGCGAGTGTGATCATCACGTCGACAACGACGACAGCGACGATAACGACAACAACAACAACAAGAACAACGACGACGACGACGACGACGACGAGGACGAGGACGCAAGGGACGCGGGCCCCTCGTTTTGTGTTGCGCCGCCAACTGTTCTCTGTACACCACTAAAAGTGGCACAAATCGGGTTAGACGTCGCTCCCAGAGCATTAATGGCTCAGCCTAGGGTAAGTACTATTCTATACATATCATCTAATATACATACATACATATCGTATAGTATATATAATTCAAAATCTATAGACAAATATCAATAGAAATTTCATAAAATATAAAAAATCTGTCTCAACGTCACATTGCTAACAACATATTGAATTCTTCAACTTCTTCTTCAATTTGGCGACGGCATTTTGGGGCGTCGGCATTTACACAACTTCAATTTGGGAATAGAAATAGATTCACTGAAATAATAATAACATTCTGTACAAATAATCAACAAAATAGTTTAGATTTTGTATAGCTTACAATATTTAAAAATATATATACATATATATATATATTTATATATATATATATAATATATAAAAACACATATGTATTTTGAGATGTATTCAGTCTACATAGGAGTCTATAGTTTTTTAATTTTTATACATTTAAATTTACAGATTTTGAATTTATGACTTGGTATCTGAAAAAAAAAAACAAAAAAAATAGTTGAAAATGAAAATTGTGAATAGAAAAGCATAAATCATTTCTACGATATGGCGTGCACGACAGATAAAGATTATATATCCAATATATGTAAAAAAAAAATAAATATTATAACAATAATTGAAAATAATATAAATAAAATAATTTCATTAACAAAAACAGAAAAAAAATGTTGTACTTTACATTGCCGTCGGTCATATAAGTATAACGGGACTCTGCTTTGATTTTCAAAGATAAATCTGTTTCGGCAATGAAATAATTCATGATTTATCACTACTGCAAAATGTTATCAAATTTTTAATGATAATTCAGTGGTCGTCAGTCTGCCAACAATTGAAATTAAGTCTTACTTAAGTAATTTCTTTCATAAACTTGAACATTTTCGTATGTAATAAATAATAAACAAATATTCTAAAGAACATAATAAAGTTATAAGATTAGATAATCAAACGTTCTCGTACGCTTATCGACGCTGTGTTAAGTTACCATATCATAATAATAATCATTGATACTGAGACTTTAAGATTGAAATGTAACCAACAAAAAAAAAAAAAAAAAATGTTCACAGATTTATACGCACTTCCTGCGTCAGTTTCAGTTTTTAGATTCAAATTCCATAAAAAAATAAATGAATATTTATTTAAAAATATTACGCACATTTTCTATTTAAATTTCAAGCTTATCAAACTTTTTGATTTGAGTTTTTTTTGACATTAGCAAATATTGCGGTATTTTCCCAATTGTTAAATTTAAAAAATTTAGTGAGAAATTAGTACAAAGGTTTTGGAATTTCGCTATTAAAATATTTATATTCAAATCTTATAATCAAAGTTCAATAAATAGAAATTTCCAAAAATTATATAGAACTTTGGAAGTATTTATAGGTTAACGCCATAACGATAATATCAACAATAATATAAAAAAAAAAAAAAATTTTTTTTTACAATCAAATATAGTTTCGATTATTATTTTTTAATTCCTATTCAGTCGTAAATAATATGCTAATCAGCTGACTTGACCAACTCATTTAGCTTTATTTTTTTTCTTTAACATTGACACACACACATCATGCAGAGACAGAGAGAAAGATAGAGAGAGAGAAAGAGACAAAATATATAGTAGATCTGTTTACCGACGTTAACTTTATGAATTGATTAGCATAGATGTGTGAATCGAACTTGATTTTTATATGGATCGTTAAATCGTTTCCAAATACCCAAAAAAAAAAGAAAAAATAGAAAAAAAAATTTAACGAGAGCAAATGATTTGTGCACCAAAAAAAAAAAAAAGAGTCGCAACGCGTCTTGTCTTGCATAAGTTTTATGAGTGTTTGTGTGTAATTGTAATTAGCATGCCAAACATTTAAGTTACTCTCTCGTCATACATATGTACATACATATAGTGTCATACTCATATATATATATATATATATATATATTATATGATTTATGTGTAGGCATATTGTTATTGTTGTAGGTAACTTCCCTATCAAATCTTTGGGGAAAAGTTAAAAGCACGAAGAGACACAAAGAGAAAAAAAGAAAAATAAAACAGGCAAAAATTATATATAGACAATTTGCCCGCGGGAATTTTTGTGGTGATTTTAATATTTTACCGTTCTTCTCTGACCGATTCTGAACGATTTTCTGGTTTCGGTTCGTTTTGGTTTCTTTCTGCTACATAAATTTACACTTGTGGTTTAATATGTATATGGAAATTCTCGCGATGATCCAACATCAACTCCACAGACGACTCGTTGTGAAGAATTTTCCAGTGCACTTTTCTATAGCAACTCTCAGTGTTGAGTCTCAGATTCCAATTCTCCATCAAAGGCACAGAGAAACGTTGTGCTATGAATCTTTTACTCACTGTATGTGTGTGTGTGTGTGTGTGTTTGTGTGTGTATTTGATGCGATGCATATAATTTTATTGCACATTCGCGAGGCTATATTCATATGTAGTAAATGCAACGGCAGAGACATTCATTGAGAGAGCAAGAGCGCCATACAGAGGGAGAGAGAGAGAGAGAGAGAGATAGAGATAAAGAGAGTGTACGGCACGCTGCGGTTTTATTATTTACATTTACAATTACGTTTACAATTGCAACTGCAACGGCAGCGGCAGCGGCAGCGGCAATGGCAGCGGCAGTGGCAACGGCAACGGCAACGGCAATTGCAATTTTATTTCATTTCATTTCGTTTTATTTTTACTATAATTTTCGCTCACAATATCAAAAACAAACGGCGGCAAGTAAAATGTTAAAATGTTTTCATTTTTGTTGTTGTTGTTGTTGTTGTTATTTCGTTATTTTGTGTATATTTAATTTGATTATTTTATGCCTCACAGTTAATGAAAAGTCAAGCAAAAAATAAAAAATAAAAAACTATCACAAAGAGCGAGCGAAATAGCAAATTGCAATTTGTGCAGCTGCCACACACACACACACATACACACACACACATACACATACACATAGTTACATACCCCCGTTTATATTTGCGACACAACGGCGACCGCTGCAATTCAACATTCAACACAAAAATTGTTTTGGTGTTATTTTAATTTAAAGGTTAACCGCAGCGTAATTTGTGGCATAAAATATAATTCGTCTAGTGAACACTGCTGCCATTTTTTTCTAGTTTTTTTTTTTTTTTTTTTTTTTTTTTGCTAGCGACAAAGCGAGAAAAACACGACAATATACAAAATAAAAAAAATACAAAAAATACAGAAAAAAAAAAAAAAATCAAATAAAAGTCTCACTGCTGCACTGCAGAGAAAATGCCATTCGCAAATCGTTCGACATTCGACAGTTGCAATTGCTGTTGTTGTTGCTGTTGCTGTTGCTGTTGCACAGTATCCGCCATTTGTTTGGCTCGCAGGCAATTTTGGCTCTAAATGTGCGGCCAGTTTTTCGATTTGCCTTTAAATTGTTTCGCTTTGTGCCTTTTTTTATATTTACATACATACATATGCGCTCTCAATTTACATCTACATCTCGCAATCGATGTATTGCAGCCTCAAGCTGATGAAATAGTTTCATTCAATTCTTTAGCTATTAAAAGTCTATCTGATTATCAATTTTATTTAATTTATTTTTAATATACATACATATGTATTTTTATTTATATTTAGAGTCGAATAAATGTTTCATATTTCTTTCATTTTTATCAGATTTTTAGCTTTGCTTTCTTTGTATGTTGATGAAATGATTCATAATATTCAACTAAATGTAAAAATCATGAAAATTCTATGGCATTCGATGATGAGTCATCGGTCGAGCTATAAATTTAAAGCAGTTAAGCGAAACTTAACTTAAGGCACTCTAAGAATAAGAAGAAGCAGAACAAAAATATGATTAAGAAGCAGAAAAAAAAAACGAAGAAAATTATGAAGAAGAAGTTGAAGAAATATGCCTTAGCTTGAGCTTAAACTCAAAACAAACTTGTTCTTTTGTGATTTATACACACACACACACACACACACACACACTCTAAAAATTTCTCTATGTGGTTCTTGCTCTCTTTGCTTGTTTTAATGAAACCGTACAGAAAATTTATAAACAAATTATGCAACTTTATGTATGAATATTTTGTGCTTGCAGGCATAAACTTGTCCGTCGTCGTATGTTTAACGCATATCGTCCGTCCGTCCGTCCGTCTGTAACTCCAAAACAGTCTCCAGGGGGTTCTGTATCGGTATCTCGAACTCTCTCTTTCTTTCTCTTTCTATCTCTGTATCCCTGTCTCTGTCTCTTACTCCTTTTTCTATTCGTTGGGGTTGAGTCTATGTGTGTGTGTGTGTGTGTGTGTGTGTGCTTTTCTTTTTTCGTGTGCTAAAGAGCTTCATGTTTAATGATCAAATTGCGTGCCTCGTTTGGTGCCTGGTGCGTTCATAGTTGTTGCTGTTACTGATGTTACTACTGCTGCTGCTGCTGCTGCTGCTGTTGTTGTTTTTGCTGTTGAGGGTTGTGGAAGTGTTTTCATTAGTTTCATTTCATTTTACATTTGCGCTCAAATCGTCTTTAAATTTTTGTTTAAAATATTTCGCACAATGTAATTTCCCCTAACATTAGCGCTAAGCGAGCGTTAATTTTCGGCAACTTAAGTGAATTTCATTACATCTCATTCTTTTTTTTTCTGTGCTTTTTTTCTTTCTTTCTGTTTTTGACTTACACTTAAGTACAGAGCACAAAAATAGAAAAAAAAGAAATATATAATATAGTATATGTAGCATAGAGTATAGCATATAACATATAGTATATAGTATATATAGTATATATAGTAAGTATATAGTATAGAGTAAAGCTACTGATACAAAAGTTGAAAATGTCGGTGCCTTCCATGGGGGCACAACAACGAAAAGATGTGGAAAATCATTTAGACAAGTTGCACGCCGCTCATTAAATTAAATGAGCCATCAGCACGCAATTTATTTTAGTATTTTTGAGTAACTTTTGCCATGCCAGACACAGACGTAGACGCTGACAGAGACGCACGGTTGGCGACGGAGACGTTGACGCGGTCGCAAACTCAGATACTTCAACTTTTGGCTCAGCTTAGCTCAGTTTTTTTTTTTTTTTTTCCTTTTCTTCTCTTGCGTTCTTTCTGCTGCTGCTGCTGTTGCTGCTGTTGCTGCTGTTGCTGCTGTTGCTGCTGCTTCTTCTTTTATTATTTGTTGCTATTGCTGTTGATGTTGGCTGTTGATGTAGTTGGTGGGGCAGCCAATTTAATTAAATAGACGCCGCGTGCTGTTGAAAATTTGATAGAAAATGTGAGATAATATTAAAAGTTGTTCTTTAAATATATATTTAGAAATTAATACAATGTATAGATACAGCTAACAACAGCAACAATAAAAGAAACAATATTTTCTAGCCGAAAATTATATACTCTGACAAGCTGCAACGAAAATTGTTGAACGTTCCTTGCTATTGACAGAAATATAATATTGTATATAGTATTTGGATCTGGCTATAATCATGATCATATTTATATAAGAATCATTTTCCTTGTGTTTCAAACTACTGGTTAAAAATGATATACCTCTTAGTAGAGTATGAGAAAAATGCGCAAGCAATGAAGAAGAGATAGAAATCTACAATAAAATGTCTTGAGAATGTGTCCAAAATGTTATTCGAAATATTCAGATAGATAGATATATATAATATAATATATATATATATATATATATAAATATATATACAGATATACAGATATAGATAGAGATATAGATATAGATATCCATATAATATAAAATAAAACTTATTTGTATTTGTGTGTTTACACATATAAATTTTCTAAGAGTCCAATGACTAATCTAATTTGTATAATTTAGTTAGTATATATACTATATTATATTTATATATATTTTTTATATTTTTGTCTTTTTATGTTTTTTTTTTGTAGTTTTTTTTTTTTTCTTTTTTTTTTGTATTTGAACATCAATAAAATTGTGTGAATCTCTTGAGTTAAATAAATCATAAATTTGATCAATTAATTATTAATCTCTTTGCTTAAATCCTCAACAAACGTTTAGTTAGCAAATATCTTACATACATAATTTATTTTCATTTCATTTTTTTATTTTAGTTTTTATTTTATTTTTCATTAAAATTACTTTATGACAGGTGGAAAATTGCTTAATGCTTATTTTCACTGAATATTTCATTAATTTTTTTTTTTTGTTTGAATTTATTTAATAAAATCGCGCACTGACGTCATTTGAAGTTTTTTTTTTTTGTGTTCTTTTGTTGCTTATAAATGTTAAAGCACCAAGAAATTTGTATTATTATTTTTATTTTTTTTTTTTTTTGTGCGATGTTTGTATCTTTTTGCGTAGTCGCTGCTTTAATTTTAGCTACCGATCATCTAATATATGTTCTGCTTGGGACATTATTTTATTTGATTCTTTGTTGTTTTTTTTTTTTTTTTTTTTACATTTTTAACTTCAGAAATAAATAAGCGTGTGGTGAAAAAATTTAAATAAGATTATTTTGAATATGCACACGGCGACGAGTTTTGTATTTGTTGTTGTATTTATGGATTTCTTTTGTGTTCTTTTGTTTTTTTTTTTTTTTTTTTTTGTAGTGAGGTTCGCTTTTTTATATATATATATATATATATTTTTGTCTTACTTCACAGAGTTCCGAATATTATTATTATTATAATTATTAGTAGTAATAATAATAGCAATAAAAGCGAGCGTGTTCGTATCGACGACTATGGCTGCAACTGTAAATTAAAACAACGCCAAAGCACGCAACAAAAATTAATTGTCTAACACCAAATAAACTATACAAAACATCACCCTGTAGCCCAAAATATGTTAGACAGAGAGAAAGAGAGAGAGAGAGAGAGAGAGAGGCGAACAAAAATTATATAAATAAATAAAACTGGGCGTGTGGCCAGCTTAATGAAATGCTCCGGCTCTAGGCTACGGGTACGGGTACAGGCAATGGGTATAAGTTTTGGATTTCATTTTCGTTTTCGTTTTCGGGTTTCAGTTTGAGTTTCAATTCAAGTTCTTAGCTCACGGCTTACTCCAAAACTCTTGGGCGATTCTCTGGCACACCTACAAGTTGATTTCATGCCCATATATCCAATCCCAGGCGCAGGCATAGTCTCATTCCGATACAAATTTCAATTCCAATTCCAATTCCAGAATATCTCAGGGTCGCGTTCCTCATTCTGAGGCTCGTCTGCTAATTAAGCAAGCAAGGGAAAAAAGAAAAGAAGACACAAGAGAGAGAAAAAAATATATTAAATAATAAAAATAGAAAGAAACGAAAGAAATTCAAATAAAACATGATAAACAATTAATTTTGATTAGGCGGCCGGGGCCGGCGTCGCAATTAAGAATAGAAAGCAAAAGTGTTTTCTGTCCCGAATAAGAAATCAATAATACAACGCAACACAACAGACAACAGACAACAGACAAAATACAACACACAACTTTATAACTTTATGCAGAAGAGTTGCCATTGCTTGTATTGGTGTACATATGTATATGGAGCACACATACACATACATAAGCAATCAGTTAGAGACATAGACACAGACAGAGACAGAAATAGAGATAGAGACAGTGGCATAGACACATGTGTCGAGAGCTTTAACGTTTTGCTAAAATGGCTAAAATGGCGGCCATTGTCACCGCACACTAACACCAACACCAACACCAACACTAACACCAACACATACATACAAAACTTGCACACACACACACACACACACTTACAGCGTCGCACTCATAATTCTTGCAGTCTGGCGTTGGTCAGTTTTAGGCGCCGTTAGATAAACTCCCCAACAACAGCAACAACAAATACGACGTGGAAAGAAACACTAACAACAGCAACAGTAACAGTAACAACAACAATTGCTGTCTAAACTAGGCAACAACAACAACAACAACAACAACAACGACATAGAAAATTCACCCGTTGAACTGTTTCTGTTTCGCCCTGTTGCAGTCGCACTGACTATCAGTGTCTCAATCTCTCTTTCTCTCTTTCAACTGTATCGCACTCTGTGGCTTTCGGTATCTCTGCAGCATGTGAAACTGCATTTTGCTACAGTTTTCGGTTTCAAGTTCACGCCAAAAATGTTTTTGTTTTTGTTTTTTTTTTGGGCAAATATTTTTGGCCAGTTGACCGACCGCCCACCAGGCAGCTGGCAGCAGGCTTTGCCCGTTCGTTCGTTCGTTGCTTCGGTTGACATGTGCTCTACATACGTATGTAGATGAACAACAACAACAACAACAGCAACAGCAGCATCAACAGCAACAAGAGCAACAAGAGCAACAGCAACAATTTTGCTTGTGTAAACTTAAAGTGCTGCACAAACTTTTGTAGCATTTAATGCTAACAATTGAAGTTGAGTGAGTTGTCGTTTTTGTTGTTGTTGTTATTATTGTTGTTGGCTCGATGACTTAATGTCTCGCTAACATGACAAAAATACACACACACACACACACACGAACGCTTAAATGGCCTAAAATGCTGAGCCTCAATTGTAAGGTGGGCGCCCTGTTGTTGCTGTTGTCCTGTCACTGACAGTTAGAAATCTCTCACTCCTCGTTTTTGGCTGCCTGCTGTGTGTGATACACACACACACACACACACACAAATACACATCAATTTTTGAAGGATTTTGGCGCTGAACTTGTCAAAATCAGGCAAAATCAGTAGCAGCAACAACAGCAATAACAACAGCAACAACAGCAGCAACAGAGCCTTGTTTACTGTTATGCCAGCTTGTATGTTGTGTCCACATTGGCGTCCACTGATTGTTGGCTGTGGCATATTGATTCACCCAGCGGCAACAGTAGAGATTGGGGTGTGTGTCGTGGAGATTGGAGAGTTGTAGAGTAGAGCAGAGCTTGCAATCGAACGTGTGGCGACACAACATGAAGCGAGCCAGCTTTATATGCTTCGCTTTTGTTTCGTTGTTTAGCTACAACAAGGTCATTGGCTTGGTCTCGGGCACAGGCATGGGCACGGGCACGGGCACGGGCACGGGCATGGGTACGAGTACGGGCACTCTGCATTGTGCTATAGTTGGTTGGAGTTTTGGGTTCGGGGCTGTGAAGCCCGCAGATGATCATCAATCAAATGGGAAAGCCTTAAGTCTTCAGTCTCAGCTCTTAAGTGTGTTTGTCTGTTCGATTTTTGTTATTTTTTTTTTGGCGCGTTCAGTTACAAAAGTAACAAAAGTTCGTTCATTTGGGATTGATAACTGAACGAAGAAGCAGGGCGGAGGGCAATGGCTAAGACTAAGAAGAGTCAGCAGTGGCGTGAGGTGGGGGGGGGGAGCAGTAGAGGAACTGTGGGGCGCTCAATTCCCACATTACTTATGTACAAGTACAAATTGTGGTAATTTTCAGAGATCTCTTTGTTGCTGATTTTGCTTTTGCTTTTTGTTTTTTGTTTTTTGTTGTTTTTTTTTTTTTTTTTTTTTTGCTTTTGTTTTATTTTGTACTGTTTTGTTGCGTTACACTATGGTGTTGTTGTTGTTGTTATTGTGCTCCACAATTTCCTCATTTCTAAAAAGCAACGTTGCCTGCTCTCTCGCTCGCTTGTCTCTATTCTCGCTCGTGTATTTATTCGTATATTCGTTTTATTCATACGCTTTATTCGTTTCATTCGTCTCATTCGTTTTGTGGCTGTATGCCACCAACACTAAAATTAGCATAACAACTTTATAGTTTAACTGCTTGACTGTTGTGTTCGACTGCTTAGACTTGATTCTTTGGTCTGGTCTCTGACTCTGACTCTGACTCTCTGGCTGCCTGCCTCTGTATCTATAAGTTTGTATCTTGCATGCATTGCACACAAGACGCCAACACCAAAAGAATGAGTGACAAAAAAAAAAAAAAAAAGAAAAAAAAGAAAAACAGCAACAGACAAAACTCGATTTGCTTTCGGCTCAAAAGCTACACACACACACATTGACACAGATACAGAGGAAATAATCTGTTGTGTGTATCTAAAGGATTGCAGGAGAAACCAAAATGACAAAAGGTCTGTTGCTTATTTTGCTGTGCAGGTGGCAGCAGCAGTAGTAACAACAGCACCACGAAACTTGCCACTAGTAAACAGCAGCTGCTGACGAAGTATCATACATAGAGAAGGGGCGGGCAGCAAGCATGCAGCTATTGGATAGACACATTTCAAAAGCAAAAGCAAAAGCCAAAACGAAAACTGCAATCAACTTAAAAGTCAAAGCTAAGAGCTACTCACAACACACATAAGCACTTGCTTTACTTACCACACTTGCCGCACTCTTGTTGCACACTTGTCATACTCTTGTCGCACTTTTCAATTCCAATTGCAATGACAATCCCAGGCCGCCAAGCGTCACTCAGTCAATTGCTCATTTAGTGTCAAAGATTTTTCCAAGCCGATAACAAAACAAAAGTAAAAAATGCTAGGGAAAACTTTTGCCTTACTTTAGCAGCAAAGAGAGAGAGAGAGAGAGAGAGGGATTGAGAGAGAGAGAGAGAGAGAAATAAAGTGCCATCATTTCTTGTCGCTGCACAAAAATCTTGTCAACTTTGCGGACTCCTCAGCGTACATTGTACAGCTCACAGCTCGCAGCTCAGAGCTGAACTCTCAGCTCTCAGCTCTTAACACTCGAGAAGATGTTTGCACTCCTCAGCTCCTTAGCTCCAAAATTATGCAGTGTGAAGCGTCGACGACGCCACTTGAGTATAAAAATGATAAAAATCTTACACAAAATATACAACAACAACAACAACAACAGCAGCAGCAACAATCACAAAAGGCAGTAATCACATCGACAGTCGCGTTGAACTTTAAAAAAAATAAATATATATATATATATATATTTTTTTTTTTTTCGTATTGTTGTTGCTTGTAGTTATTGCCGTTGCCGCTGCTGTTGCCATTGCCGTTGCATATAAAAACCAGTTTGCAATTGAGACAATGAGCAGAAGAGAGAAGTAGCTAGAGATATACACACACACATACACACAAACATACAGACACACAGACACACAGACACATGTGAGAGCGTCGTACACACATTGAAACAGATTAACTGATAACATTAAAAATTACTTTTTTTTTTCTGCTGCTGCTTCTTCTTCTTTTCGTTCTCTTAACTGTTTTTTGTTGCTGCTGATTTTGGCGCTTAATTAATATGCAAAAAACGTTAAAAGAAAAGAAGCAACAGCAACAGCAACAAATAATAATAATAAACTAAAAATACTTATATATGTTTGTATATTCATACATATATATCTGTATCTGTATCTGTATCTGTATCTGTATCTGTATATACGTTTCATATACATACATACATATGTATAATGCCGCACAGCCAAAGTAATCACAAGGTCATACAAAATACGAATCGTCGTATTATATATTTATTCTTCTTCTTTTCTTTCTGGGGTCTTCAATTTTTTTTGTTGACGTGCTTGGAAATACAGATATACAGATATATATATATATATATATATATATATATATATATATATATATATATATCTATATCTGTATCTGTATTCGCACTGCCTGTTTTTACCTGTTCACATACATAGATAGATACGAAATTGTTAACTGTCAATTGCTGACGTTGAGACACATTATGATCACATGTTAAGAAATAATTGCAATTTCTATAGATATACTATATACATATACTACAGATATATATATATATATATATATTAAATAAAATTTACATATTTACTCATTTTTGAAATTTGCATTTTATTTTATTCACAGTATGACGATGGCCTGCATGGCTACGGCATGGACTCTGGCGCCGCTGCTGCGGCTATGTATGATCCACATGTCGGCCATCGGCCGCCGGGCCTGCAAGGCCTTCCCTCTCATCACTCACCGCACATGACGCATGCCGCTGCAGCGGCCACAGTTGGGATGCACGGCTACCATTCTGGTGCCGGAGCCCATGGTACACCTAGTCATGTATCACCGGTTGCTAATCACCTCATGGGCGCTATACCAGAGGTACACAAACGTGATAAGGATGCGATTTATGAGTAAGTAAAAATTTGATTATTATTAAAATTGAAATAGAAATTGACACAGAAATTGAAATTGAAATTAAAATTGAAATAATCAAAGAGCCCTAAATGTGAAAGACCCAAAAAATGTGTGAATGAACGACAATTTATTGTTATTGTTTATTGATAAGCATTGATCGTAAAATGTTACCACTCATTGCTCATTCATAAAGTAGATTGAACTAGATCGAAGAAAAATAAGCGATTAGCTAGCACGTCCAACTTAAAAGTTTATGACTATTATAGTTGTACTTGATCACTGATAAATTATATATTGTATTATTTTATTAATAGATTTAAATGTGATATTTATTTTGATAGAGTAAGCATGATCAAGAAGAATTATTTTATATTTTATTTATCTTTTATCTATTATTATTATTATAGTTTTTCTCATCCACTTGAGACTTCAATTTATTATTATGTTTTCCCACTATAACTGATCTTCATTTAAGATCATCTCATGACAAATGCCAAAGTCATCGATTGCATTTGTTCAATTTTCATCTGTTGTATTCCCTCAGGGTCTCTCCCTCAACACGCTTTGAAGTCGAGCGGTTTTTGATCAAGCAGCAATTCACATATTGAATACCAATTTGTTAAGATCGATTCGTACGATCCGTACGATCGATCCTTGGGCAGTACCGCCACCTGTTTGCGCTTGTTCGCACCTCTAGATTGCAAAGGCGAGGGAGTAACATAAATTAAACGCACACGCGACTTAATGCCATACGAGACGATCCTTGGTTAAATTAAGAAGAATTGAAAACAAAACCATCGCTTGGGCCATTTTATTTTTCCTCATTTTGTTTTTTGTTGTTCTTCTTCGCAGGGCTCGTAGAAATGGGCGTGATCTTGCGCAAAATACAAAATTATGGGTTTCCTTTTTGGCAAACACAAAAAAAGGAAAATAAAAAAATTTCTGTTTTCAATTTGTGAGCTCCTGCTGCTGCTGTTGCTGTTGCTGTTGATGTTGATGTTGCTGTTGTGGTTGCTGCGGGTTCGGGGGGTGTGGCGCGTGTTTAGTGACGGACACGGCTACATTGGACGTGCTTAGGCATTAGGGAGTCCATTTCAAATGAGCTGCAGGTTTCTTGCTTCTTATCTTTATTCATTGCCATTGCCACTTGGTGTTAATTTGCCAAAATGTGGTTTCGGTTTTTTGTTTTTTTTTTTTTTCATTTCTTTTCCATCTTTTTTTTTTGTTTTCTAAGTTGATCAATTTGCTGCTGCTGCTGCTCGTGTCATTCTTAGTTTCGGTTTGCTGCAGTTTGCGTGTCCTGCACACAGGAGTTTAGCAACTGCCAATTTTCATGTGCTGCAACTGGCAAACGATCCTCAGGGAACTGCCGGCACTGGCGAAGACAGCTGCTTGAATTGTGTTTATCTTTTCTTATATTTGTCTTGTTTTTTTTTTGCGCATTTTAATAAGCAAATATTTGGTTTCTTGTTTATACTGTGCGGCAGCGACAGTTTTATGAATGAGTTGAATTTGAGCTGCCATCAATCAGCTGTTGTCCGTCTTCGTCTTCGCCATCATCATTGCCATCGTCATCATCGTCATATTCTTCGTCCTCGACTGAAGTGTGTGAACAAACATGGCGCATGACTTTATTAGCACACTTTTGGCTTTGGCTTTGGATTTGACTTTGGCTATGCCACCTGCAACTTGCTGCTGTAAATAAAAATTGAAAAAAATGAAATGCGCTTCTTATTTGTACAATTGACACCTTGAAAGCAGCGGCAGCAAGCAACAAAAATAATAATAATAATAATAACAACAACAACAACAATAATAAGAAATAAACGGAACTGAAAATGAAAATGTGAAGAAAAAAAAAAGAAATGAGCAGCCGCTATAATAAAATGAACATGCACAGAGCTCTCTTAACACCTTCTCGAGTGGAGTGCAACAACAACAACAGCAACAGCAACAGCAACAAGAGCAACAACAACTTCAGCTGCCTGTCACAAATGCCAAGTCATGGCAAATGAGTGCACACTTTTTTCTTCTTCTTCTTCTTCTTTTACTTTTTCTGCTTTTTTCTGTTGCTACTCAGCTCCTCGATCCTGGCCAACACAGGCATGAGAATGAGTATATAGAAAGCGAACTGGAATGAGAATGGGAATGGGAATGGGAATGAAAATAGGAATGAGACTGAAAATGGAATTGGAATGAAAAACTCGAGGAGACGGAGACGGAGACGGAGACGTAGACGCACTCAACTGTAAAAAAGCGCGAGGCCCTTTGGCATTAACTAACAAACAAATACATACAGACATATGTATATAGAGTATAGTTTTTCTGGGGTTTCTTTGGGCCATGGTCTGCTTATTAATAGTTGTTAAGTGCACGGCAACACCCTCACCAATGGTCGCTGCTCGAGATGGTCAGTTGTGCCATCTAATAGCCAAAATGAAATGCGCTGTGTTAACGCTAAGGCTAAGGCTAAGGCTATGGAATTGCTCGGAGACCGCCTTTTATTGGGAACAAGGGTCGCTCCGTCGCTCTTTGCCTAATTTTGTTCAGGTGCAATTTGTGCTTGGAGCGTGAAGAAACAGTTAACAAAAAATGACGAAAGGAAAGGCAACAAAAAAAAAATAAAATATAAAAAAAAAACAGAATACAAAAAATGGTCAAATCATGCATAGTTTGCTGAACTAATCCGTCAAAATGTAAGACCAGGCCAACAAGCCGGGGGGATTATATTCCGATGGTTTTTTTTTTTGTTTTTCATTTTCTGTTGTTGTTTTGTTGTTGCCACGTTGCAGCTGCTGCTGCTGTTGTTGCTGTTCATTTGCATGGCAGGCTGGCAGGCAGGAAATACAATGCCAGGAATAATTTTATTTTTCTTTTGAACGAAATTGTAAATTGAAATAAAGTTTTGTTTTTTTTTTTTACTTTAGTTTTGAATATATATATATATATATATATATATATATATATATATAGAGATTGCAATTGTAAGACATATGTATATAATCGTACTAACTATATTCTCTTTTTGTCTTTTGCTCTTTGTAGACATCCGCTATTCCCGCTCTTGGCGCTAATATTCGAGAAATGCGAATTAGCCACATGTACGCCGAGAGAGCCGGGCGTGCAAGGTGGCGATGTTTGTTCATCAGAATCGTTTAACGAGGATATTGCAATGTTCAGTAAACAGGTAAGTGTAAAATGAACTGAACTGAAGGCACAACTGAAGGCACAACTGAAGACTGTAGAGAATAGCTATCCCTCTCTCTCTCTCTTTCCATTTATACATATATACATATATGTCATATTGGTAATTCAAGCTGAGTTTGGCATATGTAGCACATGCGGCACTTGCGGCACATGCTGCACATACGTTGCCAAAAACACAAATTGAATGAAAAACAAAAAGACAGACACCGACATCAACAGCAGCATCAACATCAACAACGACATCGACAAAATCGAAATCGCGGCACACGAGTCTAACGATCGGATTACGCAGCACGCTACTCTAACTTTCGATCACTCTCTGTCTTTCTTTCCTCTCTCTTTGTCTCTCAAGTTACTGCGTTTAATTTCTTGCCATATGTCACAAATATGCGCTGCCACACATTGCCACTTTCTACGCTGCTTGCTGCCTCGAAAAAGAAACAAAATCAAAATTGAAACCGAAACCAAAAGCTGAGCTCATAAAGCAGCAGCAGCAGCAGCAACATCAGCAGCCAAATGCGAATATTTAGTCGCACTGACATTTATATAATTTACGATGTTTTAACATACAAATTATAATGTTGCAAGTCGTTTGCTGCATGCTTCACTGTGCTGTTGTCGCATCTTCTACACTTTTTCTTATGTTTGCCATTTTGCCTTGGCATCCCTTGGCTTGCTAGCTACATCCTGTCGTACCCCGCAGGTCTGCTATTTTTATGAACGAGATCACACTCAAAAAGCGGCAGACAGGCAGACAGACATAAAGACGCGAGTTGAGAGTTGCGCGATGCGCGCAGATACGCAGCACAACTTATGGCTCCATCAAGAGATTTTCTCGACGGCGACATTTCTGGCATGCCGAACACACAAGCAACAAAATTATTAAGAATAATAATAATAATAATAATAATAATAAATACAACAACAAAATGCTGCAACAGAGACACGCACATACACTTTTCTTCATCTTGTTTATGTTTTTTTTTTTTTTTTTGGCCAGTTAATATTTTTTTTTTTGTGCGAGCAGAAGGAGAAGAAGAAAACAAAAAATTGATGTTTTTATTTATGGTCCATTTGGAATTTTGACAGGCCTGCCAAGGGTAATAAAACCAACAAGCTTACAAACCACCAAAACAGCTACAGAAACAACGACAACAGCAACAACAGCAATAGCAACAATAACAGCAACGAGACATTTATCAAGATGCGTTTTCAGATTCTCACTTGACATTTTTTTTTTTTTTTTTTCACGTATTTCGGTGCGAAAAATTTGATACATTTTTTGTCAAATTGACAAATTGTACTGATATATACTATATAAATATATATATAAATATATGTATATGTATATATATAATAGTATAAATAAATGTCTATGATATAAATAAAAAATCGTAGTTCATTAGTTTCATTAATTTCCATAAGTTGAAGTTTTTAATTGCTTGCGACTTTTGCAGACAATTTGAAATGTCAAATTATTGCTGTCACCTGCATTGCTTAACATTACTTCGCACTTTGCTCTATGAATGGGAAACGTGCATACGCAGATATATAGATGCAGTCGCAGTCGCAGCTGCAGATGCAGATGCCGATGCAGATACAGATACAGATACAGATACAAATACAGATACAGACACCATGAACAACTAAGTTGTCGCTTGCATTTTCATTATATTTGAGTTGATTTTGATTTGAAATTGCTTTTTTTCTTTTGCTTTGCTTTTATTTTCATCTTCTACTTGCCTCTAAGTTGACTAAATTGATGTTTCTGCTGCTACAGCAGAGCTTGCTTCGGGGTCGTTGTTTGTCTGTTTGCCATCTTCGGCTGACAAAAATAACTCAAAAATGTCATTCGCCCATCGAATTTTAACAAACGAGCAGCGTAGAGTAGACCAGACCAGCATAGATGAGTGTAAAGACTAGAGCAGTGCAGCGGGCAGAGAGAAGTTAAACTGAATAAAACAGAGCAGCAGTATATCGTATAGCGTATAGCATATAGAATATAGAAAGCATTCAGTTGAGCTGCCAACATGGGCGCTAAAAATATGTGGCGTTGCTTTTTTAGCTGTGCCCCACTGTCGATGCATTATAC